>CM075992.1:160000-167500 GCA_038087875.1 Malacoraja senta
TACATTGATGTACAATCCGGTACTTTGCAAACTCACGTTGGTGCATTTAGAGGGAGAAAAGCATTTTGTAAAACTGTAAAGGACAAAGTGCTGGAGTAACTCAGTGGGTCAGGCAGCATCTGTGGAGAACATGGATAGGTGACGTTTCACAGAGAGTGCTGGAGTAACTCAGCGGGTCAGGCAGCATCTGTGTGGGACATGGATAGGTGACGTTTCACAGAGTGCTGGAGTAACTCAGCGGGTCAGGCAGCATCTGTGGAGAACATGGATAGGTGACGTTTCACAGAGTGCTGGAGTAACTCAGTGGGTCAGGCAGCATCTGTGGAGAACATGGATAGGTGACGTTTCACAGAGTGCTGGAGTAACTCAGCGGGTCAGGCAGCATCTGTGGAGAATGTGAAGAGGTCACAAAGTGAGTAAACTGTCGCTGTGCATTCTGTTTTGCATTAGTCATCCAATCATTACAGCCCAGTTCACAATTCGTTAGGTAATTATTTTTCCTTTTATCACCACAGTTTCTTCCTCAATATTTGGAATATCTGTGACATTTATTTTTAAGTGTAGAACAATTTATTCATCTCAACAAATTTAAAAGGGTGACACAGTGGCTACATTAGCTACGTTCCCCCACCATCCCAGATCAATCAGTGTCACTGGATCTCACCGGCGTTATGAGTAACTATATTTCCACATGAAGCAGAACATAGAAACATAGAAAAATAGGTGCAGGAGTAGGTCATTCGGCCCTTCGAGCCAGCACCGCCATTCAATATGATCATGGCGGATCATTTAAAATCAGTACCCCGTTCCTGTTTTTTCCTCATATCTCTTTTCCTTTAGCCCTAGGAGCTAAATCTAACTCTATTGAATACATCCAGTGAATTGGCCTCCACTGCCTTCTGTGGCAGAGAATTCTACAGATTCACAACTCTCTGGGTGAAGAAGTTTTTTCTCATCTCAGTCCAAAATGGCCTAAGCCTTAATCCTAAACTGTGAACCCTGGTTCTGGACTCCCCCAACATCGGTAACATTTTTCCTGCATGTAGCCTGTCCAATCCTTTAAGAATTGTATATGTTTCTATAAGATAGCCTCTCATCCTTATAAATTCCAGTGAATATAAGCCCAGTCGACCCATTCTTTCATCATATGACAATCCCGCCATCCCAGGGATTAATCTGGTGAACCTACGCTGCACTCCCTCATTAGCAAGAATGTCCTTCCTCAAATTTGGAGACCAAAATTGCATACAATACTCCAGGAGCGGTCTCACCAGAGCCCTGTACAACTGCAGTAACTGTACAACTTGCTCCAAAACTCAAATCCTCTCGCAATTAAGGTCATCGCAGCTCACACTGCCACCCAAACTTGGAGATGTCACAATTCATTTCATTGTCTAAACCATTCATTTATATTGTAAATAACTGGGGTCCCAGCACTGAGCCTTGCGGCGCCCCACTAGCCGCTGCCTGCCATTCCTACTCTTTGCTTCCTGTCTGCCAATCAGTTCTCTATCCATGTTAATACCCTACTCCCAATACCATGTGCTCTAATTTTGCACACTAATCGCTTGTGTGGGACCTTGTCAAAGGCTTTTTGAAAGTCCAGATACACCACATCCACTGGTTCTCCCTTATCCATTCTACTTGTTACATCCTCAAAAATCCAAAAGATTAGTCAAGCATGGTTTCCCCATCATAAATCCATGCTGACTTTGACCGATTCTGTCTGCTTTCCAAATGCGCTGCTATAATATCTTTAATAATCGACTCCAGCATCTTCCCCACTACCGATGTAAGGCTAACTGGTCTATAATTCACCGTTTTCTCTCTCCCCCCTTTCTTAAAAAGTGGGGTTACATTGGCTACCCTCCAGTCCACAGGAACTGATCCAGAGTAAAGAGAACATTGAAAAATGATCATCAATGCATCCACGATTTCTAGGGCCACCTCCTTGAGTACTCTGGGATGCAGACCATCAGACCCTGGGGATTTATCTGCCTTCAGTCCCAACAGTTTACCTAACACCATTTCCTGACTAATGTGGATTCCCTTCAGTTCCTCCCTCCCACAAGATCCTCGGTCCCTTAGTATTTCTGGGAGATTTTTTGTGGCTTCCTTAGTGAAGACAGAAGCAAAGTACTCGTTTAACTGTTCTGCTATTTCTTTATTTCTCATTATAAATTCACCTGTCTCTGATTGTAAGGGACCTACATTTGTCTTCACTAATCTTTTCCTTTTTACATATCTAAAGAAGCTTTTAGAGTCTGTTTTTATATTCCCAGCAAGCTTTCTTTCATGCTCTCCCCCCCCCCTCTTAATTAACCCCTTTGTCCTCCTCTGTTGAGTTCTAAATTACTCCCAGTCTTCTGGTTTGCTGCTTCCTCTGGCCAATTTATATGCCTTTTCGGATTTACCACTATCCTTGATTTCCCTCGATAGCCACGGTTGAGCCGCCTTCCCAGTTTTATTATTTTGCCAGACAGGGATGAACAATTTTTGGAGTTTTGTTTAATTTAGTTTGGAGATACAGCATGGAAACAGGCCCTTCAGCCCACCGGGTCCGCGCCGACCAGCGATCCCCGCATATTAACACATTCCTACACCCATGAGAGACAATTTTTATATTCACCAAGCCAATTAACTACAAATCTGTACGTCTTTGGAATGTGGGAGAAAACCGAAGATCTCGGACAAAACCCACACAAGTCACGGGGAGAACATACAAACAGCACCCGTAGTCGGGATCGAACCCGGGTCTCTGGCGCTGCATTCGTTGTAAGGCAGCAACTCTACCGCTGCGCCACCATGACTGCCCGAGTTCATCCATGCAGTCTTTAAATCTTTGCCATTGCATCTCCACCGTCAACTCTTTAAGCATAATTTGCCCATCTATCCTAATCAATTCTCATCGCATACCGTGAAAGTCTCCTTTATTCAAGGTCAGGACCCTAGTCTCTGAATTAACCATCACTCTCCATCCTAATGTAGAATTCCACCATATTATGGTCACTGTTGCCCAAGGGGCCTTGCACAACAAGATCGCTAACTAATCCTTCCTCATTACACAATACCCAGTCTAGGATCGCCTGCCCTCTAGTCAATTCCTCTACATACATTTCCTGTATACATTCCAGGAAATCCTCCTCCTCAGTGCTGTTCCCAATTTGGTTGGCCCAATCTATATGTAGATTAAAGTCACCCATGATAACGCTGTACCTTTGCTACATGCATCCCTAATTTCCTGCTTGAAGCTATCCCCAACCTCCCTACTGCTGTTTGGTGGTCTGTACACAACTCCAACAAGCGTTTTCTGCCCTTGGCTATTTTGCAGTTTTACCCATACCGTTTCTACAGCATCCAAGCTAATGTCTCTCCTTGCCATTGCATTAATCTCCTCTTTTACCAGCAATGCTGCTTCCTTTCTGTCTATCCTTCCTGAATATCGAATACCCCTGCATGTTTAGCTCCCAGCCTTGGTCCCCTTGGAGCCATGTTTCCGTAATTCCAACTATATCATATTCCTTAACTACCAACTGCACATTTGAATTGCTCATTGCATTAATGCTCCTCGCATTAAGGCACAAAGCTTTCAGGTTGTTGTTTTTTTATCTCCCTTCTACCTTTTGCTTCCTCCTTTTATATCCCTCTGTCTCCTTGCATTGGTTCCCATCCTCCTGCCCTGTTAGTTTAAACGTGAAGAACATATTAGTACAAATTACGATGAAATCTTCCGACCGGAAGGAGGAATTAAATTGAAACCATGTCTAGCGACCAAAAAGCTAATGCAAGATCGTTGCAAAGCTTAATTTAGTGCATTCTCCCCTTGACTGTTAGTTTAATTGGCAATTTTCTACTTGATTGATAATGCATAACGGCCATAATGTAATTGGGATGGTTAAAGGAGATCTGGCAGCATGAGTGTCTGAAGTCACTGCGAGCAAATATTCAAAACTCAACATTAACAATGCAAAGCAGAATGCAATGGTCTAACCTTGATGCATGGGCTACACTTAATGCATGGTCTACTCGATGCATGGTCTACTCTTGATCCATGGTCTACTCTTGATGCATGTTCTACTCTTGATGCCTTTCATCATGAACACCGCAGCATGGATTTGCAAGGTGCTGATGTGTACATCGGTGTGGTATAGAGCTGAATGGCAGCCAAGCACCAAAGACCTTGGAGAGATTTGATTGACCAGTACTCAATCAGATTATGTAGCAACAAGGAACTGCAGATGCTGATTTACACAAAAAGAAAATGCAAAGTGCTGGAGTAACTCAGTGGGTCAGGCAGCATCTTTGGAGACCATGGATAAATTAAAATTTGGGTCAGGGTCCTTCTTCAGCCAGACGAAGGGTTCTCCGGAGATGCTTCCTGACCCGCTGAGTTACTCCAGCACTCTGTGAAACGTCACCTATCCATGTTCTCCAGAGATGCTGCCTGACCCGCTGAGTTACTCCAGCACTCTGTGAAACGTCACCTATCCATGTTCTCCAGAGATGCTGCCTGACCCGCTGAGTTACTCCAGCACTCTGTGAAACGTCACCTATCCATGTTCTCCAGAGATGCTGCCTGTCCCGCTGAGTTACTCCAGCACTCTGTGAAACGTCACCTATCCATGTTCTCCAGAGATGCTGCCTGACCCGCTGAGTTACTCCAACACTTTGTGAAATTTCACCTATCCATGTTCTCCAGAGATGGGTTTTTTTTAAAATCAGATAATGTCTGATTTTGATCAGGTAGACAGAAAGAATCTTTTAGAGATACAGCGCGGAAACAGGCCCTTCGGCCCACCCGGGTTCGATCCCGACTACAGGTGCTATCTGTACGGAGTTCGTACGTTCTCCCCATGACCTGGGTGGGTTTTCTCCAAGATGTTCGGTTTCCTCCCACACTCCAAAGACGTACAGGTTTGTAGGTTAATTGGCTTGGTAAATGTAAAAATTGTCCCTAGTGGGTGTAGGATAGTGTTAATGTGTGGGGACCGCTGGTCGGCAGGGACCCGGTGGGCCGAAAGGCCTGTTTCCATGCTGTATCTCTAAACTAAACTAAACTACTGAGACTGGTCGGGAATGCAGGCAGTCAAAAGCTGATTTAGCAGCAATGCTTAAACCAAACCACCACTCAATAAACAAATGTTATTTCAGTTTAAGTTGAATTTGATATCCTGTAATTACTTTCTCCTAATCACAATGAAGCTGCCACAGAACTTTAAGAAATAAATTAGAAGAAATTTGATACTGACCACGAGCCTGAGTTTAAATGTGACCACATTTTGAAAGACATTTCAATCCAAGTCCTTCTGATCAACAGGGGTGACGAACACACACAGCATATCCCCATACAATGCTTCATAAATATCTTTAGCTCTTGTTTAGTGTAGTGTGGATATTAGAGATGGCCTTGAGGCACACTCTTGAATCATTGTCAACCTTCCAGTGAATGTAGTTCACGTGCCATTGGAGAGGGGGATCCCGGTCAGACCCAACCAAAATTCAAGTATAGGTCAGGGTGCTATGGGAGTTGGTGGGTCCTTGTGGTGTAGAGGCCAAGGCTAGGGAGATGTTGTCAGAGCTGTCTGGGTGAGTAACAGCAGTGCAATTTGTAGACACTGCACAAGACGTCACAAATTCAACAGGCCCTTCAGCCCAGCATGTCCACTCTACCCGTGCACTAATTCCATTTTCCCACTTTAAGCCCGTGGCCTGCGTTGCCTTGACGATACTTCACCAACTCATCAGAGAGCACACTCAGACTCCAACCACCCCGTGGAAAACCCTTCAAACACCCTTTGCCTTCTTCTACTCACCTGAAACCTGAGTCCTCTTATTATCAACACTACTACCATGAGGAAAAGGTTTTGAATATCTACCCTCTCTGTACCCCTCATTATTTCTATACCTCTATCAGCATCCTCCATCCGGAATAAACAAAGCAGGCCGTCCCAGTCCTCTCCAGCCCAGACACCATTCTTAATCTAAAAAAAATGGATGCTGGAAATCGAAACAAAAATAAAACATAGCAGAAACACACAGCTGGTCAGGCTGCCTCTGTGGAAGAGAGGCAAGGGTCAACGTTTCAACCTTTTCCGCTTCTCCTTCCATGGATGCAGCCTGGCCTGCTAAGTACTTCTAACATGTTCTGTTTGTCTTGAGGATAAGCCAGTGAATCTCCTCTGCACCCTCCCCTCCCCGACCAGAACTGCTTACAATATTCCAAGTATGGCCCTAACCAATAAAGTTGTAACATAGCTTCCCAACTCTTATATTCCTTGCTTCGGCTGATGAGGTGGTCCTCTCCTCTCCTCTCCTCTCCTCTCCTGCCTCAGCCTCCATTGCCCACAGTCCTGATGAACCATTGGGGTTGGTTTTAACATCTCTTGGTCACAGGTGCGAAGGTGCCATTGATCTCAGCGTTCCAACATTCTAATGCTCAGAACCACAGCAGAATGATCAACCCACCATGGTCCCATATGTCTCAGTGGGTGACTGCAACGTCTCAAACTGACTCCAGCTAATCACTAACCTTGAATTACTCTGAAATAACAAAAAAACAATTGTTGCAGGAACACGGAAACATTATTTCTTGCCATTCAGCCGCAGAGATTGACCTTCGACCCACAAGTCCTTCATGATATTCTCCTCGCTTGGTTAAGGAGCAGCAGTGAAGGTTCCTGTCTTTATGTTCTGATGTTTTCATTGGGTCACCAGAGAAAGCAAACACTGCCCCAGCCTTTCAGAGCCTGTGTTAATGCCCCCCCCTCCCCCTCTCCATTCATGCTTGCAGAGGTACAGAGCACTTTGATTGGGAACTGCAATCAACTTGCCTTCTGCAAAAGTGCTTGTAATTTGTACGAGGGGTAGCTGACAATTACTTGCGTTGTGCGTTGTCTGAGGAGTGCAGCAACAATCAGGCTGCACGCTGCCAAAGGCCACACATTGACGGATCAAAAACGAAAGAAAAGAAAACCAATCTCTGCTGAAAATCTTAAAAGCCGTAATTACTAATTTACGAAGATAAGCACTTGAGGGGCAAATGTCAAACGTGTTGTTGCTGGCTAATTTCACTGCTTTGGGATAAAGAAAGATGATTGCCTTGTCTTGGATATTGTGGAAGAGTGTTTGTGGTGAATGGGTGGAAACAATAGTGTGAATTATAATTTGGCGTGCATGGAATAATATCCCTACTCAGCAAACAGCAGCAGGTTCAGGAGGAGCTTGAACCAACCGCATTGTGAAAGGAAGCGAGCGCTGCCTGATATGTTTCCCAATCAGCTGCCTGTTCCATTCTCACCAACAAGCATCTATTTACACGTCCCATTTATAGTTATACAGCACTGAAACAGGCCCTTCGGCCCACTCATCCATACTGACAAAGGTGCCTACCTGAGTTAGACTTATTCACCTGCATTTGGCTGACATCCGTCTAAATCGCGTCTATCCATGTTCCTGTAGTTTTGAAATTGTACCCACCTCTACCACCTCCTCTGGCACTCG
>CM075992.1:172500-176517 GCA_038087875.1 Malacoraja senta
CACACCCACACACTCACTCACACACTCACACACTCACACACTCACACACTCACACACTCACTCACTCACTCATACACCCACACACTCACTCACTCACTCATACACCCACCCTCACTCACTCACACACACTCACACACTCACACACTCACACACTCACACACTCACACACCCACACACTCACTCACACACTCACACACTCACACACTCACACACTCACACACTCACTCATACACCCACACACTCACTCACTCACTCATACACCCACACACTCACTCACTCACTCACACACTCACTCACTCACTCACTCACTCACACCCACACACTCACACACTCATACACCCACACACTCACTCACTCACTCACTCACTCATACACACACACCCCCACACCCCCACACTCACACATTCCCACGCCCACACACTCACTCACTCACTCACTCATACACCCACACACTCACTCACTCACTCACACACCCACACACTCACTCACTCACTCACACACTCACACACTCACTCACTCACTCATACACCCACACACTCACTCACTCACTCACTCACACACCCACACACTCACTCACTCACTCACCACACACCCACACACACACTCACTCACACACCACACACTCACTCACTCACTCATACACCCACACACTCACACACTCACTCACACTCACACACTCACACACACACACACACACACACACTCACTCACTCATACACCCACACACTCACTCACTCACACTCACACTCACTCACTCACTCACACTCACACTCACACACGCACACCCACACACTCACTCACTCATACACCCACACACTCATTCACTCACTCACACACTCACACACTCACTCACTCACACTCACACTCACTCACTCACTCACACTCACACTCACACACACACACCCACACACTCACTCACTCATACACCCACACACTCATTCACTCACTCACACACTCACACACTCACTCACTCACACCCACACACACACACACCCACTCACTCACTCACTCATACACCCACACACTCACTCACTCACACTCACACTCACTCACTCACTCACACTCACACTCACACACGCACACCCACACACTCACTCACTCATACACCCACACACTCATTCACTCACTCACACACTCACACACTCACACCCACACACCCACACACCCACTCACTCACTCACTCATACACCCACACACTCACTCACTCACACTCACACACACCCACTCACTCACACACACACCCACACACCCACACACTCACTCACTCATTCACTCACTCACACACACACACACACACACACTCACACATACACACACACACACTCACACACACACTCACACACACACACACACACACACTCACACACACACCCACACACTCACTCACACACACACCCACACACTCACTCACTCACACACACACACACACACCCACACACACACCCACACACTCACTCACACACACCCACACACACACCCACACACTCACTCACACACACCCACACACACACACACCCACACACACACCCACACACTCACTCACACACACCCACACACTCACTCTCATTCACTCACCCACACACCACACACTCACTCACACACACACTCACACTCACACACTCACACACACACACCCACACACTCACACACTCACACACCACACACTCACTCACACACACACACCCACACACACTCACACACACACCCACACACCCGCTCACTCACACCCACACACTCACACACACACACGCTCACTCACACACCCACACACCCACTCACTCACTCACACACCCACACACACCACACACACTCACACACTCACTCACTCACACACTCACACACTCACACACACACACACACTCACACACACACACACTCACACACACCCACACTCACTCCATGGTTTCAACGTTCCCATTATCAGTCGACATCTCGGTCTCATCCCCAAAGTGGGTAGCGTCCAATTACCGAGGCACTGGTGTGGGTAGGTGTGGGTGGGTGTGGGCAGTGGTGTGGGTGGGTGTGGGCAGTGGTGTGGGCACTGGTGTGGGCAGTGGTGTGGGCAGTGGTGTGGGCAGTGTGTGGGTGGGTGTGGGTGGGTGTGGGTGGGTGTGGGCACTGGTGTGGGCAGTGGTGTGGGTGGGTGTGGGTGGGTGTGGGCAGTGGTGTGGGTGGGTGTGGGTGGGTGTGGGTGGTGTGGGCAGTGGTGTGGGTGGATGTGGGCAGTGGTGTGGGCAGTGGTGTGGGTGGGTGTGGGTGGGTGTGGGCAGTGGTGTGGGCAGTGGTGTGGGTGGGTGTGGGCAGTGGTGTGGGCAGTGGTGTGGGCAGTGGTGTGGGCAGTGGTGTGGGCAGTGGTGTGGGTGGGTGTACACTAATTAAATTTTGGAAAACGCTTCCGATGTCTTTAATAGGCCGAATAAATGCAATAAAAATGATTTTCTTACCACAAATTTTATACCTATTTCAATCAATTCCTATATACCTACCAAAGACGTTTTTTTTTAAACTGGATTTAGACATTACTAACTTTAGATGGGACTATAAATCCCATAGAATACAAAGAACACACTTGAACAAAGCTAAAGCATTAGGGGGCTTAGCACTCCCTAATTTCATGTATTATTATTGGTCAGTAAATATTTAAAATATGATTCAACTGATGGACAACTCTGCCCAGCAAGTGGACTGGATTGTAATGGAGAGAGAGGACTGCTCCTCTGGAAACATTGGAGCGATCCTTCTCTCACCAATGAAACTGAATAACATAAATTATAATAAAAACCCAATTATACATAGCACAATTAGAACTTGGAAACAAATAAAACAAAATTTAAAATTAAGAAATTTATCACTTTTATCTCCCATAATTAATAACCCTTCATTTAATCCCTCTATTACAGACAAATCTTTCATACAATGGGATAGACTAGGAATTAAAACGTTCGGTGACTTGTACGAAACTGGAAAATTACTATCATTCCAACAACTACAAATAAAATATAAACTCGGAAATAATCAATATTTTAAATATTTTCAAATATGTGACTATTTGAAAAAATATACAAAAGATCATTATAATACCTGAACAGATGTATTGGATGAAGCAATGCAGATAAAAGCTGAATCAGCAAACTTAATATCATATTTGTATAATATTATTTTAAATGTAGAAATACCATCTATGGAAGGTATTAGAAGAGACTGGGAACAAGAATTAGCTATTAAAATTTCAAAGGAAAGGTGGAATGAATATTTATTAAACGTGCATAAATGTTCGATTAATGTAAGACATACTTTAATACAATTTAAAATTTTACATAGATTATACTATTCTAAAACTAAAATCAATAAAATATTAGCAAAAATGTATCATCAATTTGTGATAAATGTCAATCTCAAGAAGCTACTATAGCGCACTTGTTTGTTTTCTGTACAAAACTTCAAAAATTTTGGATTGAAATTTTTGAAATGTTTACAAAATTATTTAAAATTAAATTGATACCCAAAGCAGAATGGATTATCTTCGGAACAACGGAAGATAGTCCAGAACTAAATGTGTTCCAAAAGAAATTAATAGACTATGGGTTAATAACTGGAAAAAAGTTAATCGTAAAATTCTGGAAAAACGCTCCAATACCAACTATAAACATGTGGATTTCAAATATGTTCGAAACATTACACCTAGAAGAGATAAGACTCCTCCTGGCAGGTAAACCAGATCACTTCCACCTGACATGGTCTGTATTTATAGAATTATTACAAGTATAGGGTGCAAAAGTACTAAAAAAACTGAGGTCAGGTAAGGGGGGATGAAAGCTGGAGAGTTGGTATGTCCCATTTGCGTGATGCTTACAAAAAAAATATCTGTTTTTCTCTTTTCCCTCTTTCTCTTTTTTCTTCTCTTTTAGGGTCTATTTCTTAACTCTTTTCTTTTGTGTTTAATTTCTTTCTTATAGGGTCTTTGTCTTTTTTTTTTCTTTTTTTTTGTCACGTTCTTTACACCTTCACTTTTTTCCT
>CM075992.1:176717-211487 GCA_038087875.1 Malacoraja senta
AGCGGTATGAACATTGACTTCTCCAATTTCAGGTAGTCCTTGCTTTCTCCCTCCTTCCCCTCCCCCCACCCAGCTCTCCCACAGAGCCTACTGTCTCCACCTCTTCCTTTCTTTTTCCTGCTCCCCACCGCCCAACATCAGTCTGATGAAGGGGCTCGACCCAAAACGTCCCTACTCCTTTTCTCCATAGATGCTGCCTCACCCGCTGAGTTTCTCCAGCATTTTTTGTCTACTCGATTTTTCCAGCATCTGCAGTTCCTTCTTGAACTCTTCAGGCCCACTCTGCCAGGGTGTGTGGCATTATAGTCACACTGTCAGAAATACAGATTCCTCCTTCACACACGCCTTAATTCAACAAGGACGAGTAGTTGCCAGAATCAAAACACACAACTTTTCTGTGAACTTACCCCAGGAACCAACTGCTCAAAAACTTTAAATTTAAAGAAAAACAGAAACAATTTGGCAGCGGGAATGAGCAACCTGAAGAAGAATCACTGGTGCTGAGTTTGAACCTGTAATTCAATGTCAAACCTCTGCCTGATGCTGAGAGAGACTTAAGCCTTGTCGGTATTATTTCAGGTGAGACTGAATGTTCTCAATTCAATTGGTATTTTGCAGCTTATCACTGGACTTCAATGCATTTGAACAAATACATACTTCTGCACAAAAGTATAGATGATATATAAAAGGCATGCAAAAACAAAAACAAATCATCTTTAGCAGCGCATTCATGTATATATCTCACAACATTAACAAAAGCAATAGTGACGCAAAAGGCTGGAGGTCTGAAATAAGAACAGGTGATAGTGGACACACTGGGCTGGGCAGGTGACAGTGGACACACTGGGCTGGGCAGGTGACAGTGGGCACACTGGGCAGGGCAGGTGACAGTGGACACACTGGGCTGGGCAGGTGACAGTGGACACACTGGGCTGGGCAGGTAATAGTGGACACACTGGGCTGGGCAGGTGACAGTGGACACACTGGGCTGGGCAGGTGACAGTGGACACACTGGGCTGGGCAGGTGACAGTGGACACACTGGGCTGGGCAGGTGACAGTGGACACACTGGGCAGGTGACAGTGGACACACTGGGCTGGGCAGGTGACAGTGGACACACTGGGCTGGGCTGGGCAGGTGACAGTGGACACACTGGGCTGGGCAGGTGACAGTGGACACACTGGGCTGGGCAGGTGACAGTGTACACACTGGGCAGGTGATAGTGGACACACTGGGCTGGGCAGGTGACAGTGGACACACTGGGCTGGGCAGGTGATAGTGGACACACTGGGCTGGGCAGGTGATAGTGGACACACTGGGCTGGGCAGGTGACAGTGGACACACTGGGCAGGTGACAGTGGACACACTGGGCTGGGCAGGTGACAGTGGACACACTGGGCTGGGCAGGTGATAGTGGACACACTGGGCTGGGCAGGTGACAGTGACACTGGGATGGGCTGGGCAGGTGACAATGGACACACTGGGCTGGGCAGGTGATAGTGGACACACTGGGCTGGGCAGGTGACAGTGGACACACTGGGCTGGGCAGGTGACAGTGGACACACTGGGCTGGGCAGGTGATAGTGGACACACTGGGCTGGGCAGGTGATAGTGGGCACACTGGGCTGGGCAGGTGACAGTAGACACACTGGGCTGGGCAGGTGATAGTGGACACACTGGGCTGGGCAGGTGACAGTGGACACACTGGGCTGGGCAGGTGACAGTGGACACACTGGGCTGGGCACGTGACAGTGGACACACTGGGCTGGGCAGGTGATAGTGGGCACACTGGGCTGGGCAGGTGACAGTAGACACACTGGGCTGGGCAGGTGACAGTGGACACACTGGGCTGGGCAGGTGACAGTGGACACACTGGGCTGGGCAGGTGACAGTGGACACACTGGGCTGGGCTGGGCAGGTGACAGTGGACACACTGGGCTGGGCAGGTGACAGTGGACACACTGGGCTGGGCTGGGCAGGTGACAGTGGACACACTGGGCTGGGCAGGTGATAGTGGACACACTGGGCTGGGCAGGTGATAGTGACACACTGGGTTGGGCAGGTGACAGTGGACACACTGGGCTGGGCAGGTGACAGTGGGCACTGGGTGTAAGACAAACACTGGTCCTGGTGACAGGTCATCAAAATGTTAACTCACTTTCTCTCCCCAGATTCTGCTGAGTATTTCCAGCAATGATTGGTTTGTTAATAAAAGGTGAAGGCGTTTTCCAGATGATCATTTAGCATACGTTGAGGAAAGATTAACGCCCAGAAATCTGTTTAGTTGAGAGATACAGCGTAGAAAGAGGCCTATCAGCCCACTGCACCGACCATGATCAGCCTACACCTGAGGGGGAACTTTACAGATTAATCTACAGCCCTGCACGTCTTAGGAATGTGGGAGGAAACCGGAGCACCCGGAGAAAACCCAAGCGGTTACAGGGAAAATGTATGGGCAATAGACAATAGGTGCATGAGTAGGCCATTCGGCCCTTCAAGCCAGCACTGCCATTCAATGTGATCATGGCTGATTATCCAGCATTCATAGTGAGGATCGAAGCCGAGTCTCTGGCGCGGCCAGACAGCGACTACCGCTGCACCACTGTGCCGCACTTGTATTCAGTTAGTCTGGATTCAGAGACAAGGATAGTTATGTTACCCTACTGACCAGGAATGCATTTGGAGAGATTGGAAACTCAGGGTTCTGAGGGAGTCTAGGACCAGAGGGTACAACCACAGGATAAAAGGACATGAGGAGGAATTTCTAGAAAGGAGATGAGGAGGAATTTCTTTAGTCAGAGCATGGTGAATTTGTGGAATTCATTGCCACAGACAGCCGTAGAGGCCGCCGTTGGGCAGTTTTAAAGAGGAGATTGGCGGATTATTGATTAGGAAGGGTGTCAGGGGTTATGGGGAGAAGGCAGGAGAATGGGGTTGAGAGAGAAAGATAGATCAGCCATGATTGAATGGCGGAATAGACAATGGGCCGAATGGCCTAATTCTGCTCCTGTGACTTGTAGACTTATTTTAGAGACAAAACAAATGGATAAAGTTGAGGCGTCCCAGATAAGGATCAGGAGTCGGTGGGGAGGGGGGGGACTGGGGTGGGGGGGGGGGGGTGGGGGTGTGTGTGATCTGACAGATACTGATGCTACATTTATCAACTGTGTGGTGCACAGATGTTGTGCCCCTGTAACCTGGTTATTTCAGCAAGCTTCCTTGGCAACATCTGTCACCAGACCACTGTGGGCCGTAAAATCAGGGGAATAATGGAATTTGCAGTGCGGGGCAGAGAGAGAGAGAGAACGGGAGAGAGAGCAGTCCAGATGGCGCAGGCAACCAATCCAACAATCTAATCTAATTACAAGGGGTAAGAGAAGGTTAATTTCACCCAGGCTTCTGCCGATGACACAAGGTGCCGCTCAGACTTGTGAAGCTACTGGTGAAGACGATTCCCGTAAACAGGCAGCAAACGCTGGCCGGCACTGGCCAGCACTGGTCAGCACTAGCCGGCACTGGTCAGCACTAGCTGGCACTGGTCAGCACTAGCTGGCACTGGTCAGCACTAGCCTGCACTGGTCAGCACTAGCCGGCACTGTCTGTAACTCATGCTGAACCTCCCGAGGATACGGCCATGACCCACACTCCCACACTGTGGGAATGCAGGTAAACACACCTGGGCACTCTCACCTACAGCACATAGAGGGAGCCCCTCCATCAGTAACGTCACCTTTCCATTTCTCCACAGATGCTGTCTGACCCGCTGAGTTACTCCAGCTTTTTGTGTCTGTGTGCAGTATACCTGCCCGTTGTTTTTCTGCAGAGGCTTTTTGTTACTAAGACAAGCACTGGCTTCCACCCTGGTCCACACAAGTCACAATCTGCTTCCGTTCTGCAAAGTCCTGAAGTAGTGAAAGGCGCTACACAAATGCAAGTGTTTCCAGAGTTACAACATCTCTGTAATAATGAGGCTCTTGCTTGCCCAGAGCCACTGACACTCCCTGCCCAAGGACCCAACATTCACACAAGCATGATCCACCATGCAGTGAAAGATGTGCAGATTATAAACCTTAACACACATGATAGAGGTAAATTGACTGAATTATTGAACACCACAGTTGTCGGCCATTCAGCCCATCATGACTGTCCTAGCTGTATGGCTACTCTATCCAACTAGTCCCATTCCTCTCATTTGTCCACACCGTTTTTCATTGGTCCAGCCTACACTCACATTACCCAATCATTGTTACAGCCTGAAAGGAGGCCATTTGGCCCTACAGTCTCTGGTAGACCGATACTATCGAATCCATTCACCCAGTTACTTCCCCGATACCCGGAAATTATTCACTCCGTCAAATCCCATGTAAAGGCACTGAATGATTCAGAGTGGTCCATTGCCACTGCCGCAGTGCTCTCTAGATCACAACGTTGCCACATGGAAATGGCTCTCTCCTCACACCCCTTCCCCTCCCCACCTCTCTACGCTTCACTGGAACGTTTAAATCTGTGAGTCTTGATCTTGGAACTATTTATTACTAAAACAGCGAAAAGCAGCCCAGACCATCTCACAAACTAACCTCCCTTCCATTGACTCCATTTACACCTCACGCTGCCTCGACAAGGCCAGCAGCATCATCAAGGACCAGTCTCACCCTGGCCATTCCTTCTTCTCCCCTCTCCCATCGGGTAAAAGGTACAGAAGTGTGAAAACACACACCTCCAGATTCAGGGACAGTTTCTTCCCAGCTGTTATCAGGCAACTGAACAATCCTACCACAACTAGAGAGCAGTGCTGAACTACTATCTACCTCTTTGGTGACCCTCAACTATCCTTGATCGGACTTTGCTGGCTTTACCTTGCACTAAACGTTATTCCCTTATCATAGAAACATAGAAACATAGAAAATAGGTGCAGGAGTAGGCCATTCGGCCTTCGAGACTGCACCGCCATTCAATATGATCATGGCTGATCATCCAACTCAGTATCCCGTACCTGCCTTCTCTCCATACCCCCTGACCCCTTTAGCCACAAGGGCCACATCTAATTCCCTCTTAAATATAGCCAATGAACTGGCCTCAACTACATTCTGTGGCAGAGAATTCCACAGATTCACCACTCTCTGTGTGAAAAATGTTTTTCTCATCTCGGTCCTAAAAGACTTCCCCCTTATCCTTAAACTGTGACCCCTTGTTCTGGACTTCCCCAACATCAGGAAGAATCTTCCTGCATCTAGCCTGTCCAACCCCTTAAGAATTTTGTAAGTTTCTATAAGATCCCCCCTCAATCTTCTAAATTCTAGCGAGTACAAGCCGAGTCTATCCAGTCTTTCTTCATATGAAAGTCCTGCCATCCAGGAATCAGTCTGGTGAACCTTCTCTGTACTCCCTCTATGCCAGAATGTCTTTCCTCAGATTAGGAGACCAAACTGTACACAATACTCCAGGTGTGGTCTCACCAAGGTCCTGTACAACTGCTGTAGAACCTCCCTGCTCCTATACTCTAATCCTTTTGCTATGAATGCTAACATACCATTCGCTTTCTTCACTGTATCTATACATTGTAAATGTCTCGATTATAATCATGCTGAGTGGTTAGCATGCAACAAGAGCTTTTCACTGTACCTCGGTACACGTGACAATAAACAACTGAACTGAACAATAAATTGCTACATACTTTTGAACAAAGATAAGTAGTAATTCTGGCACACCAATCCTATCAGCTCCATATATTTGACCGCAACCCCACATCAAAGCCACAGGAGCAAGGAGCTGATTCAACAAGATGTGGTTCGCTGGGATGTTAGGAGCGTGTGGTATCTGTACATCACTAGAGGAAGGGGAGGCAAGGACATGTATCGAGCTCCAGGCTCTGTTCAACGAGAGGACGAGCGGATGGGAAGAAAGATCACAAGTCTAGGACCATGACTAACAAAACAATTCCAGATGAATAACTTCATAATTACATTTTAATTCTGAATTCTAAGAACATTATCATAAAAGGAATGAAGGATTCATTGTACATTTATATCCTGCATTACAATTCTCACCATTGTCTGCTTCACTGAAACCAACAACATTCATTTCATGTCAGTTCCCCATTTAAGATGCATTTTTGAAAACAAGTTGTCGTCTTTTAATACCAGAATTTTAATTGTGTAAAATGGCAGAGAAAATAATTCAATGTTTAATTAAAAATCCTAACCTTTTAAACATTAATTGACTGCTCCACATTTGCCAGTAAATGAAAAGGTCAAACTCGGACTCGGTTTTGAGATTATTTTTATTTTCAAACTGCTTGGGTAAGGCCATAATTTGAGGTGCTGTGGAATACTTATTCTCAGTGAATTCTTAAATTACAACAAAGTCCATTGACAAACGATGGACAAGAATCTCAGACAAGAGGAGTCTCTCGTGAAGGTTAAAGTTTTTCACAAACTTCCTCAGGAACTGTCTACAAACATGCTTGCAGCCCAGGGAGCAGTTAGTTGTAGAGCACAATGCTTCAAGAAGCATCAGCCTTCCAGCAACAATTAATGTTCAAACCAGTGTACGTGGTGCAAATCTTTCACGTCCCACCAGCATCGAATGGACACTAAAGCAGGTTTGGTTTAGTGTAGAGATACAGCATGGAGACAGGTGCTTTGGCCCACTGAGTGTACTGATCATCGATCACCCGTTCACTAGTTCGATATCCTACACACTAGGGGCAATTTACAGAAGCCAATTAACCTACAAATCTGCACGTCTTTGGGATGTGGGAGGAAACTGGAGCACCTGGAGAAAACCCACATGGTCACAGGGGGAACGTGTAAACTCTGTACAGACAGCACCTGAGGTCAGGATCAAACCCAGGTCTCTGGCCATTTGAGGCAGCGTATCTACCCGCTGCACCACTGTGTCTTGGGAATTATACTGTTGCAAACTTATTACAATTTACGGTATTTGGTTATCAGCTAGGTGACCTTCAGCTTTGATTTAAACTTCAACTTCAGCTGCATGATAGGATCTAGTCTGATACGTTGGGTATTTATTCGTGGACCTGCTGCTATTTATCCCACCACATACAATGCAGGAGATAGCTACAATGACCAATGTATCCAAGCTGGATCTTTGAAAAGCCTGTTCCATTTCTCAAACCCCTTCCACTTTCACCTTACTCCTGAAGATGGCTCCTTGCTAAGTTATTTAAGCAGCACAGCGATACAGATAGTAGATCTGCTGCCTCGCATCGCCAGAGACCCAGGTTCAATCTTCACATCTGGTGCTGTCTGTGTGGAGTTTGCACGTTCTCCCTGTGACCTCGTGTGTCTAATCCAGGTGTTCCGGTCTCTCCCACATCCCAAGGAAATGTAATTGGCTGCTGTAAATTGCCCTGGTACATTGTTCCCAACAACTGTGAACCTGAAGGGTACAATAAGGCATTGGAAACATGCTGACCCTTGTGTAGGAAAGAACTGCAGATGCTGGTTTAAATCGAAGGTAGACACAAAATGCAGGAGTAACTCAGCGGGTGAGGCAGCATCTTTGGAGAAAAGGAATGGGTGACGTTTTGGGTCGAGACCCTTCTTCAGACTGATGTCAGGGGAGTAGGTAGGACAGAGACCCATGTGCACTGCCTCAGTGTGATCTGCTATTCCTACACTCTTGTGCACAAGTATGATTGTGCATATTAGAGTAAGAGTTTTACTAAACGTTATGCAAAAAAGAGGCTTTCACTCAACCGAGGTACATGTGACAATAAAGTGCCATTGAACCAATGAACTATGGAACCAATGAAGACCTACCTCAAATGGATGGCCAGACTGGCACGTGATCAATCACAAGGTTCAGATGCCGGTGCCAGTGGTTGGCATGATGGTTGACAGACTGCATCAGCAGTCTGGGCCATGAGTTGTAATGAAACTAGAATCATTTATTTCAGACAGTGGCTAGGAGTTGACTGAAGAACAAGTCTAGTTCAGGGCAGGAGATCGGCCATGCTTACCTGGTCTGTGGCACCAGGTCCATCAGCACAGTCGACTCGAGTGTTTCCACAATGCAGGGTGTCATTAACGACCAGAAACTTCACATTCTGTGAATGAATAAATGTTATAAATGTACAATTAGATGCACTCCCATCTTTCATTCCCCAGATCACCACAAATGGTCACCAATAATTTATTCTGACTTCCTTTGATAAGCCTCCATGGAGTTTTCTGCAGAGCCTGGTGGTAAAGGTTGTCCAGTGACACCACTCTGTGAAGGGACTTTAGATCCTTGCCCACCAAGGCATGCTAGTTCACAATGGTGATAAACAAATCCTTCTCGCCTGAAAGGCTTCTCTTTCGACCAATTCCTCTAGGCGAATGATACTGAAACTGAAGAATATTCTGGAAGTAGCAAAGACTGGTCATTTCATTTACAGGATCTAGATGTTTGTGACAAGGTCAATATCCCTCCCACCTCTACTGACCCCGGAGTTGTAGCCCTTCTGGTGAAGATGTTCCCGCAATGTTACTGGGAGCAAGTGCCAGGGTCTACATCCAGTGATGGTGAAGACAATGTATTTCTGCTACAGTGGAGGAATATTGAAAATCTAATTTTAACCAGAATGTTAAAAAAACAACCATTGAAACCCATCTTGAAGGGATCTATGATGAGAAAGATTGGATGTCCTACCAAACTCTTGTCTCAGCATTGATTCAATCCAATTCCCCAGAAACCTCGGATTATTCTATCACATTGTTCTATCAGTAAGCTGCCACAGTTCCTTTTGCACTGAGAATCTTATCTCTGCCCAAGAGATCAGCACTCAACTGACTACATTAATTTTTCATCCTCCCAAACTTCCTGACTAGTCACTGAGTGCCTGATGTACTATTGATTTCTCTGCTAAATTTTACTCTTAATGGACTGCAGGTCTGCGGCAGCTATGAAGCCAAGAGGTTGTTTCCAGCTTTTTATATCAGTCAGATGAAACCGGCACTCAAGCACCAGATTTAATATCAAAGGAACTCGCTGAAATGTTTTGCCCTTTCAACTTATTTCGCATCTGATCCGCTTATAATCCATCTTACTCCTGATGTTGCGATTCCCAGGAAATTGTCACCAGCAACATTACTTGTCAATGTCCCCCTCACCTTGTGACATGCACACAATAACCAGGGTAGAACAAGGCCATTCTGCCCACCAGTCTGTGCTGGTCTTGATTTGTCACCCACTCTCCCATGTATATAACGTTAATCGAATAATGCCACGTGCAGAAGAATATGTGTGATCTCTAACCCATGGGGCCCAGGGACATGCGTGATCTCTAACCCGTGGGGCCCAGGGACATGCGTGATCTCTAACCCGTGGGGCCCAGGGACATGCATGATGACTGACCCGTGGGGACGAGGGACATGCGTGATGACTGACCTGTGAGGCCCAGGGACATGCGTGATCTCTAACCCGTGGGGACGAGGGACATGCGTGATGACTGACCTGTGGGGCCCAGGGACATGCGTGATGACTGACCTGTGAGGCCCAGGGACATGCTGATCTCTAACCCGTGGGGACGAGGGACATGCGTGATGACTGACCTGTGGAGCCCAGGGACATGCGTGATCTCTAACCCGTGGGGATGAGGGACATGCGTGATGACTGACCTGTGGGGCCCAGGGACATGCGTGATGACTGACCTGTGGGGACGAGGGACATGCGTGATCTCTAACCCGTGGGGACGAGGGACATACATGATGACTGACCTGTGGGGCACTGGAACATGCGTGATGACTGACCTGTGGGGCCCAGGGACATGCGTGATCTCTAACCCATGGGGCCCAGGGACATGCGTGATGACTGACCTGTGGGGCACTGGAACATGTGTGATCACTGACCTGTGGGCACTGGAACATGCGTGATGACTGACCTGTGGGGCCCAGGGACATGCGTGATGACTGGCCTGTGGGGCACTTGAACATGCGTGATCTCTAACCCGTGGGGCCCAGGGACATGCGTGATCTCTAACCCGTGGGGCCCAGGGACATGCGTGATCTCTAACCCGTGGGGCCCAGGGACATGAATGATGACTGACCTGTGGGGCACTGGAACATGCGTGATGACTGACCTGTGGGGCACTGGAACATGCGTGATGACTGACCTGTGGGGCCCCAGGGACATGCGTAATCCCTAACCTGTGGGGCCCAGGGACATGCATGATGACTGACCTGTGGGGCACTGGAACATGCGTGATGACTGACCTGTGGGGCACTGGAACATGCGTGATGACTGACCTGTGGGGCCCAGGGACATGCGTAATCCCTAACCTGTGGGGCCCAGGGACATGCATGATGACTGACCTGTGGGGCACTGGAACATGCGTGATGACTGACCTGTGGGGCCCAGGGACATGCGTAATCCCTAACCCGTGAGGACGAGGGACATGCGTGATGACTGACCTGTGGGGCCCAGGGACGCGTGATGACTGGCCTGTGGGGCACTGGAACATGCGTGATCACTGACTTGCCAGTAGGGCCCAGGAACACACGTGATGGGTGATCCGGGGGCCCAGGCCAGGTTTATTCATGAATCAACACCATTTGATGCAGGGAACAGCAGCGATCTGCACAACCCGTCAGTTCACCCACCAATGCATCAGTCACTCACGGTGACTTGGAACCTAGCCCAAGAATCAATCACTCTCATCTATTCCCATCCACAGCTGTTTTTCCATCAGATTAGAGGGTTAGACTCTGTACATTTTAACTCCGAGCTGCCCATTAACTACTCTGCATACCCATATCAGTAGAGTCACACAGAACTGGAGATTAGATGTGTATGGGGAGGCAGAGCCAGTCCCTAGGGCCAGACACACACACACACACACAGGAAACTGGTCCAAGTACATCACCCTCACCTGGTGGATCAGACCACGTCGGGATGGAAATAAGACATAAACCTGCCATTCGGGAGGTGGTGAGAACACATCTGCTAATGCTACATAATACCCATGAGTCTTGGAAACACACCAGGAATAGCAGGTCCTGGGGCAACTGAGGAACAGGTTCAAAGACCCATGAAGGTGGCAGTACAAGTAGACCATGTGTTAGAGAGGGCATGTGGGAGGGATGCTGGCTTTCATTAGTCTAGCTATGGAATACAAGGGCAGTCTCCCTGACTGCACACTGATTTCATAAATCTTTGGTGTTCCACACAATAGAACCGGAGGTCAAAATTGAACCTGGGTCACTGGGGTCGTGAGGCAGCAGCTCGATAAACGATACCACAGGCACTCTGAGCAACAACTCCAGCTGATCCGTCGGCTTCTAACCTCAGGGAAAGGCTTTGAAGTCATTTGTGGGCATCAGTGTGTAAATACAGGTCAAACTGGGCAAAGTCTAAACTGGAAGCTTGTTCACAGAGTCTTGCACGAAAATACACAATGACACCAGGTTCACTGAACGGTGGAAGAGAAGCAGACACGACAGCACGCCCTGATTCTCACAAGTATTTCCTGTAAAAGGCTGAGCTGAAATGTGAAAACACACACCTCCAGATTCAGGGACAGTTTCTTCCCGGCTGTTATCAGGCAACTGAACAATCCTACCACAACTAGAGAGCAGTGCTGAACTACTATCTACCTCTTTGGTGACACTCAGGCTATCCTTGATCGGACTTTGCTGGCTTTACCTTGCACTAAACGTTATTCCCTTATCATGTATCTGTACACTGTGGACGGCTCGATTGTAATCATGTATTGTCTTTCCGCTGGCTGGTTAGCACGCAACAAAAGCTTTTCACTGTACCTCGGTACACGTGACAATAAACTGAACTGAATCTTGTCTTATCAAGTCAAGGGTAATAATGCGACAAAGTACTTTGACCACAGTGGAGGCCGCTCTGCAGATTATCAAACCAACTAATTTGCATTTACATTTGGTAGTATTCAGAGGGATGAGGAATTAAGTCCCACTCCAGAGAGCTGAGCACAAGATTAGGTCCTGTGCTTTGCAGAAAGCATAGAGCAGTGTCAGATGAGGGTTTAGGGGAGATATTAAACCACCTGCCCCCTGCAGTCATGGATAGACAAGGTCTCATGGCCTTCTGTGACGGAGTGATGGTGCAGTGAATATCTCCTCCTCACAGTCTGATAGATACACAAGAGATGGCAGGCAGTTGTTGGAATATGGAGCACCACAGATGCTGCTAGACCTGCCGGGATCCTCCAGCAGTTTACAAAAAACATATTGTAGGGTGATGCTCATGTTGCAGTTTGTGGGATCTTGCCGAGTGCTGTCTCTCGTTTATGACAAATCACGTGCTCTACAGGGGATATATTGCCCGGCACCACACTCACACTCACATTCCTGCTCGTCTCACAGAATTTATAAAAAGGATCAAAAATGCAAATGATCAATAAGTGATTGGGAGACGCTGAGCTCATTGATCCATCAGCGAGTTTCTGAGGAGAATGTGAATCACACTGATGAGATCTGTCCAAGCGTAACGCGGACAGTTAGATGTTTCAGCAAGACCGTAATATCAGGTGTACAATTAGATCAATTATAAATATTGGAGCTAATGAGAATGATTATCCATTTTTAAAAATTCTTATGGAATGTGGGATCGCTGGCCAGACCAGAATTAATTGCTTTTCCCCTAATTGCTCCCTGTTCTAATGGCTTGTTGGGCCAGGCCAGAGGACAGTTTGGAGTTGGCCACTTCAATGCGCGTCTGGGACACATAGGAATGGACAACAGACCTTCTGATCAGTCTGAAGAAGGGTCTCGACCTGAAACATCACCCATTCCTTCTCTCCAGAGATGCTGCCTGTCCTGTTGAGTTACTCTAGCATTTTGTGTCTACCTCCTGCTCTATCGACACAAGGAAAAGTTTTATGGAAATTCAATCATAATATTGTCATCAGCCTTATTGATACAAACTTTTCATTCCTGCTGTATTCACATAAACCAATTTGAAGGAGTTGTAGTGGTGCTGCCTCGCAGCTCCAGTGAAATGTGATCATCCCTGACCTTATTGCTGCCTGTGTGGAGTTTGCACGTTTTCCCTGTAACCGTGTGGGTTTTCTCCAAGTGCTCTGGTTCCTCCCAAAGACATGCGGTTGATCAGCTGCAGTCAATCAGCCTTCGTGTACGTGGAGAATTGGAGTGGGTTTTGTTGGGAACGGGAGCAGAATGTGTTACAAGGATATGTGTGTGGGGCCAGAGATGACAGGGTTACTCAGAGAGCTGGCACAAATACTATGGGTCAAACATCCTGCCTCTATGTCACAATATATATAAATGAGAATAGTTCAACCAAGCACCACGCAGACAACAGTCAGCTCCACAGTGGTGGGGTGAGATCTATAACACTGTGGAGCTGACTGTTGTACCATTGATAGGTGAAACATATCCGGTTAGGACTGGTTTCAGTAATGGTAGAGGGGTGGTTTTCAATTATCTTGATCTTCATCCAGTCTACCCTGAGATGGGGGGAGGTGTTGTGAGCAGTGTGATTCTGTCACCTTAACATCAGTACTCAGTAGTTGTGTCAGATGTCTGTTGGTCATCCTGACTGTCTGGTCCTCGTCCTATCCAAACCCCTATGTTTTAGTACTGTTTGGCTTTTTGTTTTAAACAGACACGTGGACAGGTACGTGGACAGGTACGTGGACAGGAAAGGTCTGGAGGGATCTGGAGCAAATGGGACTGGGTTAGATGGGGCAAGGATAAGTTGGGCCAAAGGGGCTGTTTCCTTGCTACATGACTCTATAACCCAAACCATTAATGTTTGCTTGGAATGTAGGAGACTGACCCGCCCTTCTAGTCCATGCCAACTCACAGAACAATCCAATTCCACACTAATTTTCTCCTAATCTTTTTAGTTTAGAGATACAGCGTGGAAACTCTGGGCCTTCAGCCCACCGGGTCCGCGCCGACCAGCGATCCCCGCACACTAACACTATCCTACACACACTAGGGACAATGTACAATTTTAAACCAAAGCTAATTAGCCTACAAACCTGCATGTCTTTGGAGTGTGGGAAGAAACCAGAGCACCCGGGGAAAACCCACACGGTCACGGGGAGAACGTACATACTCCGTACAGACAGCACCCGTGGTCAGGCTCGAACCCAGGTCTCTGGCGCTGTGAGGCTGCAGCTCTACCGCTGCGCTACCCTGTTCTGCTCTCTCTAAATTCCCAGCAACTTCTCCTGCTCCCAATTCTAACCCCCACATGTATTTGGGATGTGGGAGGAAACTGGAGCATGGGAGTAATGTGTAAACTCCACATAGAGGTCGAGATTGAACCTGGGCACTGGAGCTGAGAGGTGGTACCTCTTCTTGCTGCATTGCTGTCTGTGTGGAGTTTACGTGTTTTCCCTGGATTTCCCCCGGGTGTTCTGGTTTCCAAAGATGTGTGGATCAGAAGGTTAATTGCCTGCAGTACATTGCCCCTGGCGTGTAGGGGAGTGGTCGTATCTGAGGGAGCTTGATGGGACTTTTTGGCAACAATAGCTTTTCACTGTACCTCGGTACACGTGACAATAAACTAACCGAATGTGGGGGATTAAAAATGAGACCGGTGTCGTGTTAGTGTTAATTGCTGCAAAAAGGTCAGCAAGAGCTCGATGGGCTGAAGGCCAGTTTCTGTGCTCTCAATGGGAAAATTCAGCCCCTCCTTTGCACAAGGATGTATGACCCTACTGGGCAACAAATGGTTAGCACTAAGAAAACAATGTCTGAAGAAGGGTTTCGGCCCAAAACATTGCCTATTTCCTTCGTTCCATAGATGCTGCCTCACCCGCTGAGTTTCTCCAACATTTTTGTCTACCAAATGGTTAACTAAGTGGCGCAGAATTGCATAGGCAGCTACCGGAGAATAAATGAAAGTTTAAAAAAAATTCTAGCTGGCAGCCACTGGCAATCATACTTCCTTCAGTGTGAAATAGATAAAAGGCAATGATACCGCATTCAGGTCCATTCCAGAGACAAAGGACTGAAATTGTGTTTTTAAAAAATCAATGAAGAGTCTTAGCGCTCAATAACATGGCCCATCTATCAGACAACTGCAACCTCATGCACACGGCAATGAGAAGAGCTGGGATTTATATTTACTTTCACATTGTCCTTGTTCACGTCTGACTTTCATCAGGCAGCCGGCGGCAGCTTGCTGCAGAATCCCCACTCATGGACAAGTCCTCCCCTCCCCTCCCCTCCCCTCCCCTCCCCTCCTCTCTCACACACGGACACACACACACGGACACACACATACACACATGGACACGGACACACACACATGGACACACACACACACGGACACACACACGGACACACACACGCATACACCCCACATATGGACACACACACGGACACACACACGGACACGCACATGGACACACACACACGGACATACACACATGGACACGGACACACACACACACGCATACACACCACATATGGACACACACACGGACACACACACGGACACACATATGGACACACACACGGACACACACACGGACACACACATGGACACACACATGGACACACACACACGGACATACACACATGGACACGGACACACACACATGGACACACACATGGACACACACACACGGACACACACACACACGGACACACACACGGACATACACACACATACGGACACACACACGCACATTTACATGCATACACACCGCGTACGAACACACACACACGGACATACACGGACACACACACAAGGACATATATACATATCCACAGACACGCACACACACGGACATACGCACATAGGGACATACACGCATACACACCATACATGGACACACACCACACATGGACAGACATGGGGACACACACACATGGACATACACACACGGACACACACACACGGACACACACACGGACATACACACATACACACCATACATGGACACACACCACACATGGATAGACACGGGACACACACACACGGACACACACACATGGACATACACACACGGACACACACACACACATGGACATACACACACGGACACACACACACGGACACACACACATGGACACACACACACGGACACACACACACGGACACACACACACATGGGCATACACACACGGACATACACATACATGGACACACACACACGGGGATACACACACGGACACACATACACACACACACGGGGGACACACACACGGACACACACACACGGACATGCACACGGACATACACACATACACACCATACATGGACACACACCACACATGGACATACACGGGGACACACACACGGACATACACACCGACACACGGACAGACATGGACATACACACACATGGACAGATAGACACGTCTACACATAGTCATGCAGTCACACACACACGCACCACCACACGCACACGCATCCCATCCATGAAGGGGTTGAGAGACCTTGGACAGATTGTGACGGGTGAAGAGACAGCAAGAGAGGGTGTGGGTAAACATGGATCTGATCACAATGGTAAAGGGACAATGGTCATTCACAGGGCCACACACATCTTGTCATTTGTAAATATATTTCACTGCAGTTCTGGGCTGCGAGTGGGGGGAGGGAAGCCTAAGCATTGATTTGCATTTTAATTTTATTGGCTATTTTATCTGACAGGCCCAGGAGCTACGAGAAAGCAATTTTCAACATAAATGCTTCATTTTAATTTCCAATTTTTATTTGCTCAGAGCAGCTGGTGGTGGTATTTTCACAATCCCTTGACTGTGACGGCACGCACTGGGGAAGGGAACATCTCTCACATACAGTAGGGCCGTGGTGATAGCCTGTACCAGATGGGCACACATCGTCACGGTGAACCATGTCCAGCTCTCCAGCAATGGGCCCCACTGATATCAACATGTGACACCACGGCCCCCAATGGTCCAACATACCAGGGATGGCCACAACTACACAGCGGGAAGACTAGAGCCGGTGTCTCAGGGTCCATCCCCCATTCAGCTGGAATAGAGTGTTCACACCCACTCTCATGCCCACAGCTGCCCTCCCCAACTCAACCAACCTATTGCTGAAACCTCACAGGAGCCATCATTACCTCTTGACCAGAACTCCTCAAACAACTCTCCATAAATTCCTCATCTGAAACTCTGCTGCCGTAGGATAACCTGCCTTATGTCCCCTCCCTCTAACCTCCCTCTGCCTTACCTGCTGAGTCTTTACAGCAGTAAAGACACAAAATGCTAGAGTAACTCAGCGGGTCAGGCAGCCTCTCTGCAGAACATGGACAGGTAACGTTTTGGGTCGGAACCCTTCCTCAGTTGGAAGAGGTTTCCGACCCTCGGTAAACCAGCTTCTGCAGTTCCTTGTTCTAGTGTTTACAACATTATATTTCACATTTCCAGCATCCACGTCGAATATAGAAAATTATACACAGGAATAGTTTATGAAAAACGGAAAATAGCATCCTGAAATTTTTAATAAAACAATCCCCAGCTGACAAAGATACATCTCCCCTGTATCTGAGAACAATCTTGGCAAAAAACGTGAAGGTTTCTTGCTTCTAAAATAGACGTGACCGCCTCCTTTAGCTGAGGCATCTGTTCAGTATTCAGACCCAATGCCACAAAACACAACACATGGCAGACCCAGAAGCAGAAGGAACATTGTTTCAATTCCAGAGAAGGATCTCTTGCTCCAGCTCAGAGTCTCTGATGAAGAAGCAGATGTGAGACAGGAATTGTAATCAGTGACATATGTTCCACCCCATCATCCTGTAGCAGCCAGGCAGTCAGTGTGCATCGTCAGCTCGCTGTTTTAAGTGGGTCAATTCGAGAGAGAGTGGCCAAGAGAGGTGTAATCAGCACAAGTGACAGGTGAATAGATCTGAGAAGATTATAAAGCTGCAAACACACAGCAGCCTATGAGTGAGCACATCATCTCTGTTGTGGATCTGTTTCCACAGAGAGACTCTTGCTGCCATTAACTTTCCTTCCTGCTTTCAGGATACAGGAAAGCTTTAGTTTTATTCTTTACTTTAGAGATACAGTGCAGAAACAAACCCTTCAGCCAACTGAGTACACGCCAACCTGTGACCCTCGTACACCAACACTGTCCAACACACTAGGGACAATTTTCAATTTACCAAAGCAAATTAACCTACAAACCTGTACGTCTTTGGAGTGTGGGAGGAAACCAGAGCACCCCGGAGTAAACTCATGCGGTGATGGGGAGAACGTGCAAACTCCATACAGACAGCAGCCGAGGTCAGGATCGAACCTGGGTCTCTGGCGTCAAGAAGCAGCAAATCTACCCTCTGTGCCTCTGTGCCACCTCCTGTGCTTAACATTAATCTGCCCATGGCCACTTCTCAGGGGGAAACCTCAGGAAAACTCGACCCAATCTAGCTGTTAGGGCCAGCTCTGCATTAGGGTTGTGGCTGTGGTGTTTATCTCAGCTGTTGTGTAGGTGTCTGTTTGGGTCTGAACTTCACCCTTCCACTTCCCCTCATGCCCTGGGGGCAGGGAACCTCACCCAGCCCAAATAGCTTGGGGTCAAATCTTGCAGAACTTCCCAGGCATTTTGCGAGGTCAACCTGCGGGGTAAATGCAGTGTCATGAACCATTTCAGTGGCGGCCCTGGGGAGAGGCTCCATCTGTCCTTGGTTGTCTGACCTTTGCCCTGCAGCTAAATGGAAGCTAATAAATATTGTAGGATCGCTGCACCAACACAGATTCACAAAGATGATCGAGACACAAAGCTTTGGCCCACTCATTCTCCACCACAAGATGAGTGGGGGCTGTTCATGGATTAACTCAACTTGCATTTCACAAGTCACTGGGGGATAATTACCAGCTTGCTCTGGCCAAGCCTGGCCCTGATCATGGCCCTGATGCCACAGAAACGTTTCACTGTACCTCGCTACACGTGACAATTAACTGTAACTGTAAACCCCCCCCCCCCTTCAACCGCGGTGCTGCAAGAGCCGACCAACCTGTTCCATTTAATATAATTTCCACGGCAGGATGTTAATTCATAAATGTTGAACAGATTCGAAGTGTACGGAGCAGGCAGCAGGGATGGGGAGACAGATGTTACAATGTCCCTCAGCAATCTGGCCTGTTTGCAAAAATCAATTCCAGTCTTTCTCTGCTCTCTTTGAAGTGATCCATCTTGCAGACATGAAGTGTCATTGCAGCTTTGGTGAGTTGCCAGCACACGGTCGGTCTCCTACCAGCAATGACGCCAGAGTTCCAGAACATGGTCTCCTACCTCCAGTGACTACAGACCCACCATCGCTTCACCAACATCTGCAGAGCAGCCACAGTGTTGCCGGTGTGGTTTAACCGCACCAGTGACTTGCTGAGCCTCAGCTGTAACCAGACTCTGCTGACTCAAGTCTCAACAGCCAGCTTAGGGAAAAACAAAACTAAACCAGAACATGTTGGACCTATTCACTGTCGGACAGCCTTTGTGGAACATCATTGCTGAGCTGAACTGTTTGCTCTTGTGCGTCTCGCCACAGATGCTGCCCGACCCACTGAGTGATTCATTCCACACTGAGCTGTGGTCTCCCTCTGCTGAGGTATTGCATGATGAAATGGTCTCCCACCACGGAGGGTCATCAACGTTCCCATCGCGCTACTTCAACAGGATCCCCCAGATCCTGGCCAACATTTACCCTCAACCCACATCCCTTAGACGGTCACAAGAGGGTGTGGGATCTTGCTGTGCCACAAGCTGACTGCATTTTCTGCATCTACTACAGTGACCAGACACAAAGCCACTGTGTAAGCTCATAAATTCCTGGAGCAGAATTAGGCTATTCGGCCCATGAAGTCTACTCCGCCATTCAATCATAGCTCGTCTATCTTTCTCCTGCATTCTCCCCATAACCCCTGACACCCATAGTAATCAATAATCTGCCAATACCCATTGACTTGGCCTCCACAGCCATCTGTGGGATTGTTCCACAGATTCACCAGCCTAGCTTCAAAGAGCTGGCAGATATCCTGGGGCACTCCCATGAGAAACATGCATCCACTCCAGAGAGAAGGTCTCCGACCCAAAACATCATGGCTGCTGCTGTCACCACAGATGCTGCCCAACTGCTTGAGAGTTTCCTGTAGTGTCGACCTTTATCCCATCCAACCAAATTACGCCGGGATACTCGGTGGGGCTAGTATTGGTGAGGCTGCTCTGCAACGAGTGTGGTGCAACTCAGCAAACTAAAGGGCCTTGTTTACCGGGAAGACACTTGTGTTGATGATTCTGATAATTCCCACCTTTATCACCTCCATTCCTTCTAGCTGGTATCACTGAGGTGACACCAGCAGTTTCACACTTCTGAACGTGAAGGTGGTAATGGTGCAGTGATTAGCACAACATAATTCACTTCGACAAGTGTGCCTCTAAGTAAAGACTTTTCACAGGTACAAGTCGAGACACTTTAATCCATTTGCAAGTGATAGGGCAGAGCAAACTGATGGGAACAAACAGAATGAGGAGCTCACCGACCAAGGCAGTCAAGTCAAGAGTGGTTTATTGGTTCAAGGTTTAAGGCTACCTGTCTCCAAGATGACAAACTCAGTCCTGACCGTCACTCCCACCTGTGTTTCAGGTGAGGTGAGGCTCAGTAGGAGGGAAGCAGCCTCAGCTCAGAGTTGGGAGACCACCAATCCATGTCCAGATACATGAGCCCAGACTGCCAGCCGGCCACACCAGTGGGAGTGCTGCATTGTCAGAGGCAGCAGCGCCTGGTAATGATGTCGTGGTCTCTCTCACACAGAATACATAATGTTGTAGAGGTCTCTCTCACACTGAATACACAATATTATAGAGGTCTCTCTCACACACTAAACACGTCATCTTGTAGAGGTCTCACACTGAATACACAATATTCTAGAGGTCTCTCTCACACTGAATACGTAATATTGTGGAGGTCTCACACTGAATGAACATTGGAGGCAAAATAACATATATTGACATGTCATGTATCACAATATCAGTCTGGAGTGGCAGGTTACAACATGGGTAATAATCACCCTAGATATTGGGGACCAAAGGCCGTGATGTGGATGGGGTGTGAGAGAGGAGAACGGGATTAGAGCAGGGAATTTCAGAGTGGGGATTCAGCTGTGGAATTGGGGATTGAGTGTGAAGTGTGGGAGATAATGCTGTTGGAGAACTCTAACAGAGGCGGTGAGATGGTTACCCCTCCTATCCCTGGTCTAACCGGGTCGGGTGGGGGGGGAAGATGATGGAGAGAGAACACAGATGTCAATGGAGATCTGGACTGTTCCAAAATTAATCAGATATGAGAAATAGACAATAAACAACACACAATCCTTGCTGATTGATCAGAGGCAAACTCCCACGCAATACAACAACATTTCACACATTAATATTCATTTTTCTCCCAGCAGTTTATATTAATCCACAAAAATAAAATCCTGTTGGTTGTTACCAGAATACTGGAGAAGGTTCAGTGTGTTAATGAAGATGGGGAACACACTGATTAATGGCGATAGAATGATGACAGGTGTGTGCAGGCACAGGTTCCTTGTTGTTCCAGAGACTGAGATTTAGTCAGTGCGGTATCAGAGTGTTAGGAGCTGGACGTTCCCAGGTATCCCACCTCCACCTTCAGCAAACAGTGGCTCGTTTTAGGCAACAACCCGTCTTCCCTTCCCCACTGCTGATGAACCCAAACTAGAGTTGTATCTCCTGCAGTCTCACCTCCATCTTTATGTCCCTCCCATTCCGCATATAGACAACCTCCAAAAAACGTAGCACTCCACAATTCTTGACTATTCCCTGTCCCCATTTCCCTCTGATCCACCACTGGTGCTCTCGGTAGCTGGGACACAGGCTGGAAGCCCAAGGCTTCCTTCCTTTGACTGGAACCTTCTCTAACAGCTGACCGTAATCTCCTGATAAATCCCCAGGACTGGATGAGACTTATCCCGGGCTGCTCTGGGAACCAAGGGAAGAGAATGCTGGGAACTGTCTGTGATTTTGAACTCTTCACTGCCTCACGGTACCAGATGAGTGGAGATAGATACAAAGTGCTGAAGTAACTCAGTGGGAAAGGCAGCATCTCTGGAGAGAAAGAATGGGCGACGTTTCTGGCCGCGACCCTTCTTCACACTAAAGTGGAGGGAGGCAAATATGGTCCCCTTTTCAAGATGACATGTCAACCCTAGTAATTACAGAGCTGTGCACACACCAGGGAGGATATTGGATGAGTTGGAACGGCAGGTGTGATCAGAGATGGCCAGCAGGGGCTCTGGTAAGGGCAAATCCTGTCTGACTTTGTGAAGAGGTTACAAAATGCATTGATGAAGGCAGTGGTAAAGATGTGGTTTACATGGACTTCAAGAATGCTTTGACAAAGTCCTACATGGAAGACATGTCCAGAAGGTCAGGGTCCATGCGATCAATGGCAAGTTGGTAAATTGGATCCAATATTGGGTGGGCAATAGGAGACCGAGGCTGATGGTAAACCTGGCATCTCCAACAATGCACGACACCCCTCTGACCAATCTGACTGGGAGTCTCAGTGTGGAAGATTACCATTCCTTCCCACTTCACTCATAACAATACTTCAAATCCAACCCAACACAATAGCTTAAGCAGAAAGAAGTGAAAGAATACAGACAGGAATCGTGCTGAAAGTGAAACTGTGGCGAGAGCGAATGATGAGACGGGCAGGAATCTGATGAGACAGGTGTGAAGGGATTAGTGGATTAATTCCACGCTCAGGCCTGCTAGTGTGTGAATACATTCATGGGATCAGCAACTTAAGTCGGGCGTGAAAAGGGCTTGATTCGGCAGAGTCACAGCCAAGGATGTAAGTACATGTCGAATTGCAGGAAGTTACTGCCAGCGGCCTCTCTTCCTCTCACACATACCCACACACATACCCACACACATACCCACACACATACCCACACACAAACCCACACACATACCCACACACATACCCACACACATACCCACACACATACCCACACACATTCCCACACATACCCACACACATACCCACACACATACCCACACACATACCCACACACATTCCCACACACATTCCCACACATACCCACACACATACCCACACACATACCCACACACATACCCACACACATACATCCACATCTCAACTCTTCGCCTGTATCCAACCCCAGCACTTCCTTTGAGTCCACAAAGAATCAGACCGAGGACTGAACCACCAATTCACAGGAACCACACACCTGCCCCAGACTTGTCACAGACAGTCAAATAGCACAGAAACAAGTGCCACCATCCATCTCTATACCAGCGCTTGCCCATTGGACTGCACACACCCACTGATTAACCATGTGTGTTACTCCAACCTCCATTACCCTCAACTATCCCTCACCTACCTCTCCGACTTCACCGGCCTCCTACCACCCCTCTCTCTTTACAAAATCTGGTGCTGTGAGGCAGAAACTCTACCGCTGCGCCACCGTGCCACCCTGACGGATTCTTTTGCCGTTTAACCGCCTTAACCCGAGCTCTGCCTCACCATCTTTCTGTCACTGGAAACAGTTTATCAGTTATTCTCTCTGTAATGTTTTAAACATCCCCTTCATTCTCAGTCTCTCACAAACTTTGCACCCCACCCCACATGTCCCACATACCATTTGGGCTTTTACAACTGGCCACACTGAATGTTTCACGTTGGGCTCCAGGTGACCACTGGTGCACAGAAGGTCACCACAGCTTCAAGTTATAAAGTTCTGAATGATTGAGATGTCTGTTCCCAAGTGAATACAAAGTCCCTGTGCTTCCCTCACAATGTTGGTACTGCTGAATTGCCGTACAATTGCTAATCGGGATGGGATGGTGATACTCTACTGGGCTGTAAGACAAGAATTTCACTGTTCCTTTACACTTTGCACAATTACAGACCAGTTAGTCTAACATCGGTAGTGGGGAAACTGCTAGAGTCAGTTATTAAAGATGGGATAGCAGCACATTTGGAAAGTGGTGCAATCATTGGACAAAGTCAGCAAGGTACGAAAGGTAAATCATGTCTGACGAATCTTATAGAATTTTTCGAGGATGTAACTAGTAGCGTGGATAGGGGAGAACCAGTGGATGTGGTGTATCTAGACTTCCAGAAGGCTTTCGACAAGGTCCCACATAAGAGATTAGTATACAAACTTAAAGCACACGGCACTGGGGGTTCAGTATTGATGTGGATAGAGAACTGGCTGGCAAACAGGAAGCAAAGAGTAGGAGTAAACGGGTCCTTTTCACAATGGCAGGCAGTGACTAGTGGGGTACCGCAAGGCTCAGTGCTGGGACCCCAGCTATTTACAATATATATGAATGAACTGGATGAGGGAATTGAAGGCAATATCTCCAAGTTTGCGGATGACACTAAGCTGGGGGGCAGTGTTAGCTGTGAGGAGGATGCTAGGAGACTGCAAGGTGACTTGGATAGGCTGGGTGAGTGGGCAAATGTTTGGCAGATGCAGTATAATGTGGATAAATGTGAGGTTATCCATTTTGGTGGCAAAAACAGGAAAGCAGACTATTATCTAAATGGTGGCCGACTAGGAAAAGGGGAGATGCAGCGAGACCTGGGTGTCATGGTACACCAGTCATTGAAAGTAGGCATGCAGGTGCAGCAGGCAGTGAAGAAAGCGAATGGTATGTTAGCTTTCATAGCAAAAGGATTTGAGTATAGGAGCAGGGAGGTTCTACTGCAGTTGTACAGGGTCTTGGTGAGACCACACCTGGAGTATTGCGTACAGTTTTGGTCTCCAAATCTGAGGAAGGACATTATTGCCATAGAGGGAGTGCAGAGAAGGTTCACCAGACTGATTCCTGGGATGTCAGGACTGTCTTATGAAGAAAGACTGGATAGACTTGGTTTATACTCTCTAGAATTTAGGAGATTGAGAGGGGATCTTATAGAAACTTACAAAATTCTTAAGGGGTTGGACAGGCTAGATGCAGGAAGATTGCTCCCGATGTTGGGGAAGTCCAGGACAAGGGGTCACAGCTTAAGGATAAGGGGGAAATCCTTTAAAACCGAGATGAGAAGAACTTTTTTCACACAGAGAGTGGTGAATCTCTGGAACTCTCTGCCACAGAGGGTAGTCGAGGCCAGTTCATTGGCTATATTTAAGAGGGAGTTAGATGTGGCCCTTGTGGCTAAAGGGATCAGAGGGTATGGAGAGAAGGCAGGTTCGGGATACTGAGTTGGATGATCAGCCATGATCATATTGAATGGCGGTGCAGGCTCGAAGGGCCGAATGGCCTACTCCTGCACCTAATTTCTATGTTTCTATGTTTCTATGTTTCTATGCACGATTGAACCATTCAATATTTCCAGCTAATTCTGTTTTTTTATTACAGATTTTCAACAGCCGCAGTATTTTGCTTTCAGACCTTTGATTAGAATCATTTTCCAGATGTTGGTCTACTTGCAGTTTTGTTTTACCTTGCAGTGTAAGTGAATAACAGGATTATGGCATGTGTTTACTGGGATTAACAGTTTAGACAGGATTTCAGATGCATTAAACTTTAATCCAGCTACACACACATACTGGTGAATGCCGCTGTCTGCTCGATGCAGATAGAGACAGGGTCATCTCAGAGCCCAGGGCACTGGTCAGCAAGGCACCGCTCACACCATGACCAAACAGGGAATGGTGGAAGGACTCTGGGAGCTGACAATGGCTCGATGGACCGAATTGCCTCCTCTTGTGTTGTAGGAACAAGCGAGAGATCATGGAAGCAAGTTTATTAAACCTCCATCATGTAAAAGTCCAGTGTCTGCATTACTCTAACTACAACCACATGCATTTCCCAGAATTAAGTCGCTCTATTATTGACGGGCAAGCCATCAGCTGCTGAAGCCCCAAACTCTGGTATAGACTCGGTAAAACTCATTGCATCTCCCTCACCCTGTCCTACCCTCACCTAAAGGTGGTCTCACTAACTGGGCCCAGAGTGAGGGGTCATAGTTGTCCCATAGACCAAAGAAAATCATCTCATTCTTCAATCTGTTCAATGTTTCAAACCCCACACATCCCTGACCTCATCAAGACCATGTGGGTGACTCAAGAGTCAAGATATTTTATTGTCATATGTCCCAGAGAGAACAATCCTCATTCTGAACAAAGCTCTCTGACCCCTACATTTCCTCACAAGCAAAAAGTAGAAACCTTGATAGACAACTCCCCTCAGAACGCCATTCAGTTAAAAAAAGATAACTCATTCTTCCAAACACCAGCAAATGTAGGCTTAAGCTGCACAGCTGGCTGGATAGCACGCAACAAAAGCTTTTCATTACCTCGGTATACAGGACAATAAACTCAACTCAACTGAATAAGATATTCCACATTTTCTGTTCTATGTCAGATGGGTTACTGATTGTGGATAATCAGCCATGATCACAATGAATGACGGTGCTGGCTCGAAGGGCCAAATGGCCTCCTCCTGCAACTATTTTCTGTTTCTTTGTTTCTGTTCGATTGAATGCTGCTCATTACGTGTGGGGTAAGAATGGGGTAACTTTGCAGACTTCCAGCATCTGCAGTTATTTTTTATTTCCGAGAACAATCTGACCACAGAGAGAGGCCAGAGGTGATTGTTCACCCATCAACTCTCCGGGAATCCATGTGCAAGAGGTGGGAGGGGGGAGAAAGGGACAGGGGGGAGAGGGACAGAGGGGGGAGAGGGACAGAGGGGGGGAGAGGGACGGGAGGGGGAGAGGGACAGAGGGGGAGAGGGACAGAGGGGGGAGAGGGACAGGGGGGTGAGGGACAGAGGGGGGGAGAGAGACGGGGGGGAGAGGGACAGAGGGGGGAGAGGGACGGGGGGGGAGAGGGACAGAGGGGGGAGAGGGACAGGGGGGGAGAGGGACAGAGGGGGAGGGACAGAGGGGGGAGAGTGACGGGGGGGGGAGAGGGACAGAGGGGGGAGAGGGACAGAGGGGGGAGAGGGACAGGGGGGGAGAGGGACAGAGGGGGAGAGGGACAGAGGGGGGAGAGGGACAGAGGGGGGAGAGGGACGGGGGGGGAGAGGGACAGAGGGGGAGAGGGACAGAGGGGGGAGGGACAGATGGGGGGAGAGGGACGGGGGGGAGATGGACAGAGGGGGGAGGGACAGAGGGGGGAGAGGGACAGAGGGTGGAGAGGGACAGAGGGACAGATGGGGAAGAGGGACAGAGGGGGGAGAGGGACGGGGGGAGAGGGACAGATGGGGGAGAGGGACAGGGGGGGAGAGGGACAGAGGGGGAAGAGGGACAGAGGAAGGGGGGAGAAAGGGACAGGGGGGGAGAGGGACGGGGGGGGGGGAGAGGGACAGGGGGGGGAGAGGGACAGAGGGGGGAGAGGGACAGAGGAAGGGGGAGAAAGGGACAGAGGAAAACACTATGAATGCCTGTGTTCATGTGAGGCTAGGGAAGAAATTTCAATCGGAGATTAAATAAATCTGGAATAAATATTTAGTATTAGCGACAACACCATAAAATTCCACCTGGTTCACTGAGGGGTTTAATAAGCTGTCCTTCCCTGGGGTGGTATGTTGCCAAGCCCAGCCTCAGGAGTTGTGGTGCCAAGGATGGCTGAACTGGCTGTGGTGTCTCCTGCTACAGAAGAGACTGCACTAAAACTCAAACTAAAACTACCGCATTGGTGATAAATCACTTTGTACGTTTGGAGGTTGTGTAAAGGTAATAATATGCAAGCACGTCTTTCTTTAGAAACTATCCTGAGCAACACCGATTGGAAGGAGCCAGGTCCTGCTTTCCCGCTCCCATCTGATACCTCTGTGTGCATGGAACCAGGAGATCAAACCTCTTCAGCTGCTCGACCAGAACAATATCAAGCTGCACTCTCTCCATTTAACTCTTCACTCCCTTCTTCAACCTGATAGGAAAACCCAACTATTTATGTCTGCATTCAATCAACGAACCACTAAAATTCTCCTCAAATCCTACTTGTCATAATTCAGTCGCCAGTTGTGGACATTTAAATGTAAGCATTTATTTCAATACAAGAGCAGTATTTATTACACATCTGTATTGTGTAAAGGAGATTAAGGCTTACTCATATTGATAGGTCTAAAGTAAGACACGAGGCAGACAGGATGTTGGATTATAAACTGATGAGACTTTAAACAACATCGTGATGGTTTTATAATTGCTATTCCTGAGGCTGGCTATTTTCCCAAATTCCAAATCCAATGCCTTGCCTGAACTTAAGATTCAAAGTCACATCTTTGGATTTGCTGGATATTTGTCCAACAACACGTTACTGAAGGGTGAACCATCCACCCCAAGACCACAGGCACTCAGCGCCAGTCAACCAGCTGTGATCAACCTCCCACATTTGTAGAACATTGGAGAGGTTGTGATATGGCAGCAGTACCTGGGCAGGGGATGGATAAATCACCTTTACAGTCCAGTCACTACCATGCCAAAACCAACGTGCACAACCTCTCCGTAACAGTAGTGAGATAAGCAATGTTTAAGAAGGAACTGCAGATGCTGGAAAATCGAAGGTAGACAAAATTACTGGAGAAACTCAGCGGGTGCAGCAGCATCTATGGAGCGAAGGAAATAACCATATAACCATTACAGCACGGAAACAGGCCATCTCGGCCCTTCAAGTCCGTACCGAACATTAAAAAAAAATATTTTTTTAAAATAAATACTTCCCCCTAGTCCCATCTACCTGCCCTCAAACCATAACCCTCCATTCCTTTCCCGTCCATATACCCATCCAATCTATTTTTAAAGGATAAAATCGAACCAGCCTCCACCACTTCCACTGGAAGCTCATTCCACACAGCTACCACTCTCTGAGTAAAGATGTTCCCCCTAATGTTACCCCTAAACTTCTGTCCCTTAATTCTCAAGTCATGTCCCCTTGTTTGAATCTTCCCTACTCTCAATGGAAAAAGCTTATCCACATCAACTCTGTCTAACCTGCTCATAATTTTAAAGACCTCTATCAAGTCCCCTCTTAACCTTCTGTGCTCCAAAGAATAAAGACCTAACTTGTTCAACCTTTCTCTGTAACTTAGTTGCTGAAACCCAGGCAACATTCTAGTAATTCTCCTCTGTACTCTCTCTATTTTGTTGACATTCTTCCTATAATTAGGCGACCAATATTGTACTCCATACTCCAGAATTGGCCTCACCAATGCCTTGTACAATTTTAACATTACATCCCAACTTCTATATTCAATGCTCTGATTTATAAAGGCCAGCACCCCAAAAGCTTTCTTTACCACCCTATCTACATGAGATTCCATCTTCAGGGAACTATGCACAGTTATTCCTAGATCCCTCTGTTCAACTGCATTCCTCAATTCTCTACCGTTTACCATGTACGTCCTATTTTGATTTGTCCTGCCGAGATGTAGTACCTCACATTTATCAGCATTAAACTCCATCTGCCATCTTTCAGCCCACTCTTCCAAATGGCCTAAATCTCTCTGTAGACTTTGAAAATCTACTTCATTATCCACCACACCACCTATCTTAGTATCATCTGCATACTTACTAATCCAATTTTCCACACCATCATCCAGATCATTGATGTACATGACAAACAACAGTGGACCCAACACAGACCCCTGAGGCACCCCACTAGTCACCGGCCTCCAACCTGACAAACAGCCATCCACCATTACTCTCTGGCATCTCCCATTCAGCCACTGTTGAATCCATCTTGCTACTCCACCATTAATACCCAACAATTGAATCTTCTTAACCAACCTTTCATGAGGAACCTTGTCAAAGGCCTTACTGAAGTCCATATAGACAACATCCACTGCTTTACCCTCATCAATTTCCCTAGTAACCTCTTCGAAAAATTCTAGAAGATTAGTCAAACATGACCTTCCAGGCACAAATCCATGTTGACTGTTCCTAATCAGACCCTGCTTATCCAGATGCTTATATATATTATCTTTAAGTATCCTTTCCATTAATTTGCCCACCACTGATGTCAAACTAACAGGTTTATAATTGCTAGGTATACTCTTAGAACCCTTTTTAAACAACGGAACAACATGCGCAGTACGCCAATCCTCCGGCACTATTCCCGTTTCTAATGACATTTGAAATATTTCTGTCATAGCCCCTGCTATTTCTACACTAACTTCCCTCAATGTCCTCGGGAATATCCTGTCAGGACCTGGAGACTTATCCGTTTTCATATTTTTCAAAAGTGTCCGCACCTCCTCTTCTTTGAATCTCATTGCTACTCTGCTTGTTTCCCTTACCTCACATAATTCCATATCCTTCTCCTTGGTGAATACCGAAGAAAAGAAATAGTTCAATATCTCCCCCATCTCTTTTGGCTCTGCAGATAGCTGTCCACTCTGACTCTCTAATGGACCAATTTTATTCCTTGTTATCCTTTTGCTATTAATATAGCTGTAGAAACCCTTTGGATTTACTTTCACCTTACTTGCCAAAGCAACCTCATATCTTCTTTTAGCTTTTCTAATTTCTTTCTTAATATTCTTTTAACATTCTTTATACTCCTCAAGCACCTCATTTACTCCATGCTGCCTATAATTATTGTAGATCTCTCTCTTTTTCCAAACCAAGTGTCCAATTTCCCTTGAAAACCATGGCTCTTTCCAATTTTTACTATTTCCTTTCAACCGAACAGGGACATAAAGATTCTGTACTCTTAAAATTTCACCTTTAAATGTCCTCCATTTCTCTTCTACATCCTTCCCATAAAACAACATGTCCCAATTCACTCCTTTTAAATCCTTTCGCATCTCCTCAAAGTTAGCCTTTCTCCAATCAAAAATCTCAACCTTAGGTCCAGTTCTGACCCTCTCCATAATTATATTGAAACTAATGGTATTGTGATCACTGGACCCGAAGTGCTCCCCGACGCATACCTCCGCCACCTGCCCTGTCTCATTTCCTAACAGGAGGTCCATCACTGCCCCTTCTCTAGTAGGTACCTCTATGTATTGCTGCAAAAAACTATCCTGCACACATTTTACAAACTCCAAACCATCCAGCCCTTTTACAGAATGTGTTTCCCAGTCTATGTGTGGAAAATTGAAATCTCCCACAATCACTACCTTGTGCTTACTGCTAATATCTGCTATCTCCTTACATATTTGCTCTTCCAATTCTCGCTCCCCATTTGGCATTCTATAAAACACCCCTATAAGTGTTGCTACACCTTTCCCATTTCTCAGCTCCACCCAAATAGCCTCCCTAGACGAGCCCTCTAATCTATCCTGCCAAAGCACTGCTGTAATATCTTCCTTGACAAGCAATGCAACACCCCCACCTCTTGCCCCGAAATAGGCAACATTTCGGGTCAAAACCCTTCTTCAGTCTACCTAATGAGATAAGCAATCTTTGCAATGCAGATGGATGAAGTCTGAACATTGTCTAAGAAATATCCCCTCCCAGTAAACTCACAGCATGCCCATGAGCCAGTTTTCATTGGTGGGTTGTCAGTGAAGAGTCAATGGCTTCCAATTTCTGGCCATTGGCATCTGGGATGAAATGTATCGGAAATAACTGCAGATGCTGGTTTAAATCAAAGGTAGACACAAACTGCTGGAGTAACTCAGCGGGACAGGCAGCATCTCTGGAGAGAAGGAATGTGTGACGTTTCAGGTCTAGACATGTCTTCAGACTGATGTCAGGGGAATGGGCGGGACAGAGACAGTAAGACTGGTGGGAGAACTGGGAAGGGGGAGGGGATCGAGAGAGGGAAAGCAAGGGCAATTTGAAGTTAGAGAAGTCAATCTTCATACCGCAGGGGTGTAAGCTACCCAAGCGAAACATGAGGTGCTGTTCCTCCAGTTTGCTAGGTATACTCTTAGAACCCTTTTTAAACAACGGAACAACATGCGCAGTACGCCAATCCTCCGGCACTATTCCCGTTTCTAATGACATTTGAAATATTTCTGTCATAGCCCCTGCTATTTCTACACTAACTTCCCTCAATGTCCTCGGGAATATCCTGTCAGGACCTGGAGACTTATCCGTTTTCATATTTTTCAAAAGTGTCCGCACCTCCTCTTCTTTGAATCTCATTGCTACTCTGCTTGTTTCCCTTACCTCACATAATTCCATATCCTTCTCCTTGGTGAATACCGAAGAAAAGAAATAGTTCAATATCTCCCCCATCTCTTTTGGCTCTGCAGATAGCTGTCCACTCTGACTCTCTAATGGACCAATTTTATTCCTTGTTATCCTTTTGCTATTAATATAGCTGTAGAAACCCTTTGGATTTACTTTCACCTTACTTGCCAAAGCAACCTCATATCTTCTTTTAGCTTTTCTAATTTCTTTCTTAATATTCTTTTAACATTCTTTATACTCCTCAAGCACCTCATTTACTCCATGCTGCCTATAATTATTGTAGATCTCTCTCTTTTTCCAAACCAAGTGTCCAATTTCCCTTGAAAACCATGGCTCTTTCCAATTTTTACTATTTCCTTTCAACCGAACAGGGACATAAAGATTCTGTACTCTTAAAATTTCACCTTTAAATGTCCTCCATTTCTCTTCTACATCCTTCCCATAAAACAACATGTCCCAATTCACTCCTTTTAAATCCTTTCGCATCTCCTCAAAGTTAGCCTTTCTCCAATCAAAAATCTCAACCTTAGGTCCAGTTCTGACCCTCTCCATAATTATATTGAAACTAATGGTATTGTGATCACTGGACCCGAAGTGCTCCCCGACGCATACCTCCGCCACCTGCCCTGTCTCATTTCCTAACAGGAGGTCCATCACTGCCCCTTCTCTAGTAGGTACCTCTATGTATTGCTGCAAAAAACTATCCTGCACACATTTTACAAACTCCAAACCATCCAGCCCTTTTACAGAATGTGTTTCCCAGTCTATGTGTGGAAAATTGAAATCTCCCACAATCACTACCTTGTGCTTACTGCTAATATCTGCTATCTCCTTACATATTTGCTCTTCCAATTCTCGCTCCCCATTTGGCATTCTATAAAACACCCCTATAAGTGTTGCTACACCTTTCCCATTTCTCAGCTCCACCCAAATAGCCTCCCTAGACGAGCCCTCTAATCTATCCTGCCAAAGCACTGCTGTAATATCTTCCTTGACAAGCAATGCAACACCCCCACCTCTTGCCCCGAAATAGGCAACATTTCGGGTCAAAACCCTTCTTCAGTCTACCTAATGAGATAAGCAATCTTTGCAATGCAGATGGATGAAGTCTGAACATTGTCTAAGAAATATCCCCTCCCAGTAAACTCACAGCATGCCCATGAGCCAGTTTTCATTGGTGGGTTGTCAGTGAAGAGTCAATGGCTTCCAATTTCTGGCCATTGGCATCTGGGATGAAATGTATCGGAAATAACTGCAGATGCTGGTTTAAATCAAAGGTAGACACAAACTGCTGGAGTAACTCAGCGGGACAGGCAGCATCTCTGGAGAGAAGGAATGTGTGACGTTTCAGGTCTAGACATGTCTTCAGACTGATGTCAGGGGAATGGGCGGGACAGAGACAGTAAGACTGGTGGGAGAACTGGGAAGGGGGAGGGGATCGAGAGAGGGAAAGCAAGGGCAATTTGAAGTTAGAGAAGTCAATCTTCATACCGCAGGGGTGTAAGCTACCCAAGCGAAACATGAGGTGCTGTTCCTCCAGTTTGCACTGGGCCTCTAACATCTATGCCATGCAAGGTGAGGGAGTAGTACACATCAGGTGTGCTCACAGACCCTGAGGCATGGAACAACTTCTAATCGGTTCTTTCAGGTGATGCAAAAGGCCTTAATGGTCTATTGGGAGAGGGAGTGGAGGACTGTCCTGGCAACATTTATCCCTTGGTCAATCTCACAAATTGTAACTTTGGTTCCTTTTCACAGCAATCATTTCAATTGGACTCAATGCTAAAAGGGTGAGTGGTGCTATGTAAATGCATATGTATCTGTGAAATGATATGGAGAGATAGTATAGATGCTGTTAGCTCCTGCCCTAGCAAATGCCTCAAGGCAGAAGCACTCACCCTCCAGCATAAGTAGGCAATGCACTAAAGTGGAGGCAATGTACACAGGCTTGACATGGAGGTTAGGTGGTGGTGGCCATGTAATATTACACTGAATATTTGGTTTGCGTCGTCAATTAAAAGTGCTTAATTGTTACAAAGTGCTTCATTGATCGAACCTACTGCACAGAGGTAAAACAGGACATAAGTGTTCTTGAAGCCGGCAAACACTCGACGGGATGTGGTGGCTGTTATTGTTTCAAAGCTCAGTGTATGTTGAGAAGATAATTGCCATTAAAACACGATGAAAAACTACAAGCACTCTGCAGAAATCCTCACAGTGTTCCAACCAGGGAAATGATGGACAGCCAACAATTTCAGTACCACGGACAGCTCCAATTTAACTCAGCCTCTGCTAATCATTCAGTGCAATGACCTTGCCCCAAACACAAGGAACATCACCAGTTCACAACTTCATAGGAGCAGAATGAGGCCATTCAGCCCATCAAGTCTACTCCACCATTCAATCATGGCTGATCTATCTCTCCCTCTCAACCTCATTGTCCTGCCTTCTCCCCATAACCTCTGACACCCGTACTCATCAAGAATCTATCTATCTCTGCCTTAAAAATATCCAATGATGGCCTGCACAGCCTTCTGTAGAGCCTAGTTGTAGCATTTAGTATTGCTGCCCCTCTCCCACTGGGCAAACCTTCACATGCATCTCATGCTAACATGATGTCCACCATGGGGGCAGGTTTCTCTTGAGACGAGGGATTGTGGACACAATTGCTCACTGTTAACTCACGGAGTACATGGTCAC
>CM075992.1:214187-224187 GCA_038087875.1 Malacoraja senta
TCATATCTTTACTCACCCCTCACCAGGTCCTGAAACCATTTATTCTCAACATTTTGTTGCACCCTATGTTTGTAATAAGTCAATAAATGGAGACCAAATCTTTTGGAATTGGTCTGGTTTACCTGCTAAGAGGAATCTCATATCTTCTAGGTGTAACAATTCCGACATATTAGAAATCCACATTTTTATCGTTGGCGTAGGAGCATTTTTCCAAAATTTCAGTATAATTTTTTTTGCCGTTATTAAGCCATAATTAAGAAAACTCCTTTGAAACGAAGTCAGCTCCAAACTTGCTTCTATTGTTCCAAAAATAATCAGTTCCGCAATCGGTTTCAGTTTTATTTTAAATAATTTAGTGAAAATTTCAAACATTTCATTCCACATACAACATATATGACATGTCTGAAGAAGGGTCTCGACCCGAAAAGTCACTCATTCCATCTCTCCGAGATGCTGCCTGTCCCACTGAGTGTCTACATACATGACACACCTGGCCCCAACATCACGGACCCGGCCCACTCAATCCTTCATAAGGTCCTGGTCGTAGGAGCAGAATTAGGCCATTCGGCCCATCGAGTCTACTCTGTCATTCAATCATGGCTGATCTATCTCTCCCTCCCAACCCCATTCTCCTGCCTTCTCCCCATAACCCCTGACACCCGTACTAATCAAGAATCTGTCAATCTCCCCCTTAAAAATACTCATTGACTTGGCCTCCAAAGCCGTCTGTGGCAATGAATCCCACAGGTTCACCACCCACTGGCTAAATAAATTCCTGCAAGGTTTGGGTTCTCAGCCCACTCTCTTCTTCCTTTCCCAGTGATGCCACGGATGGAGGAAGTGGAGCATTGAGAGGAGATCCACGCCATCAAAGAGACGGAGGACTGCTCCCTCACAACTCCAGCAACTTTGACATGTTGGCCGGTGTGGGCAAGTGGGCAGAAGGGCCTGTTTCCATACTGTATCACTCTATGACTCGATAACTCGAGGGCTGTCGGCACATCCTCTGTGACCTGGTGGCTTTCCTCCCATGTCCCAACGATGTAGACTGTCCTCAGTGTGGTCTCAAAAATGTCTTCCATAATTGTGGCTCTTCACTTCCAGTCCTGCAGCAAAGGCCAGTACACCATATACCACTGCAATCATTTGCCACACCAGTATATCAGTACCATAGATATCCCTCTGAGGACCACCCTCACCATGGTAATAATACTCAACATCTCTGCTTCTTCTACTGAAGAGCACAACCTCACATGTTCCACCTTGTTGCTCTCTCTCAGCTTGCATCACACCTTCATCACCTCATATTTCCATTTAGCCTCATGTCATCAGCAAACTTGAAAATATTACATTTGGTCTTCATGGCCAAATCAGGAGTTGAAAGCATTTAATTGCCAAATGCACCAGGACGAAACTATGTAACCCTTTCTTGTTGCAGCTTTACGGAACAGTAATACAATAACACAACGAATATATACACACCACCAGTTATAAATGAGACCACGATAGTACAAGTCTAAGTTGCCGCCTTAGTTCAGTGTTAGTGTTGTGCAGTGTTCAAGAGTCTGAGGGCCGCTGGCAAGAAGCTGTTCTTGAACCTGGAGGTCACTGTTCTCAGGTTCTTGAACCTTCTGCCCAATAGATGAGAGCATGGCCAAGGTTGCATGGGTCTTTGTTGTTAAGCAGCGCATCCTATAGATCACTTCAATAGTGGAGAGGTCAATACCTCCCGATATATTCATTGATGCGAACATTTTGGATCCAAGCAGCAAACTCTGTAGTTCCATCAGTCAGATGGTCCAAGAGGACCCATTTATTGCCATGCTTTCCCAAAGAACTCTTAGTCCACTTTAGAACTTGTGTTCTAATCTTGTTCATCAGCCTGCACTGTGGCACCTTATCAAAGTACAAATCAACCGCATCCACTGCCCCCTTCAGCTACTCAACCAAGCACAGTCTCAAACAACTCCAATAGTTTTGAAAACAATAATTCCCTTTTATAAAGCCCTGTTGACTTGTCCCAGTCACATCCTTTCCTATTGACTCCAGTATCTTTCACAACCTCTGACATCTGGTGAATGTCAAGTAATTTTCTGCTGTCTCTCTCCTTTCCTTGCCGAACACGGAGATGTCTTTAGCTTCCCTCCAGTTGCTGGGCAATAAATGCTGGCCTTGGAGCATTGGCCAAGTTCAGATCCTAGAGAAACGTCATTGCTCATGAGAAGAGGATAAATATTCATTCAGGCCTACCAGCATTTTCAAGGACTCACATTAAAAGGAGCTACAAATGATACTTGTGTTTATATAATCCTTTGTCACAATGAATACCTCAAAGTGCTTATACAATGAATTACCTTTGAATTATTACCGTGGCGACGATTTCATTTTAACAAGACCCACAAGCACAATGAGATGAAGGCTCAGTTAATCGGCTCCTTCTGAGGTTGTTGAATAAAAAAACTTGTCCAAGCCAACAACAGACCTGCCTACTTGTCTTCAAAGAACTCCAGGCTTTCTCCATTGTGAGTGAAGAGAGATACCTGGGGGCCAAGTCCAGAGTTCCCTGAAAGTGGCCACACAGGTTGGGAAAATGGTGAAGCAAATGGCATTGGTCAGGGCATGGAATACAAGAATTGGGATGTGAGATTACAGCTTTACAAAACACTGGTTGGGCCACATTGAGGCATGGTGTGGAGATCTGGTCATTACACAAGAGTAAGGATGTGAGAGAGTGCAGAGGAGATGAGGAGAGATCCGATAGGCTGGGTATGTTTCTCCTGGAATGAAGGAGGCCGAGAGATGACCTATTAGAACTGAGGAACGTAGAAAGAGTAGATAGTGATTATTCCCCATAGTAGCTGCGTCAAACACAAGAGAGGAAGGTGAGTGCAAGGTTTACACAAGAGAGGAAGGTGAGAGCAAGGTTTATGGGGTTTTGCACAGAACCCGATTGAAATCTGGATTTTAATGGTTTTTATTTAAATCTTCCTCATTTTGCAACATTATCCTCTGTAGAATTATTTTTGATATTGTATTTCACACAAAATGGAAAGATGCAAGCTCGACACAAGCACCATGTGGCAATTATAAGATCCAGTTACCCTGAACTTGTTTACACATTATCCCTCTGTGATTATTAGCAGCAGCAAGGCCAGGTGAAATGTTACTTCCTTCTGCGCAGTCTCACTTTTTATAATCATGAGAAATTATGGTATTTATTTGTCACATGTATTGAGTTAAAGTGAAATTCATTTTTGTATGCAGTGCAGTATGTGTCACTATTCATAAGCACATATACATATCAAATATGGATCTCAGATGCAGTACAAGTGTATAGCATTATGGATGGAAAGCCCATGACAGTGGTCCAATATTCAACTGATGTCAAATATCTGGGACAATACTTGGTAGAAATGCCGCTTGTTGTTTCAGGCTTTAAACACCAGGGTGGGGGGTGGGGGAGGGGTGGGGGGGGGGGGTGGTGGTGGTTGGACCTGCAGAGAGCATGGACACACATTAACACAATGTTCACTTTGTGCATGGACTAAATGTTCTATACAGAGGGTGCCTGTGTGGGCCCGGCCTTTCCTCATGTTTTCCACATGGAATTCAATCTAAAATTACAAGAATCTGGATCATTTTCGTTAGTTTTTGGGGACATTGGTTTGTTTGTGGAGTTCCAGATGTTTATAGCCTTTATTTCTCTGCCTGACATCACAACAACATTTACACAGTTGTTTGTGAGATATATATGTATAAATGACAGGTATAAATGTGTGTCAGTTTGCAGACACCACACACTGGTGGAGTTGCGGATAGTGAGGAAGGCTGTCAAACTATACAACAGGATATAGATCAGCTACAGAATTGATCGGAGAAATGGCAGATGGAGTTTAATCTGAGCAAGTGTAAGGTATTGCACTTTGGAGGTCGAATGTGAGGGTAAAGTATATTATTAATGACAAGAACTTTAACAGCAATGATGTACAGAAGGAACTTGTGGTCCAAGTCCATAGTTTCCTGAAAGTGCCAACACAAGTAGATAGAGTAGTGAAGAAAGAGTACAGTGTGCTTGGCACCATCGGTTGGGCCGTTGAATATCAAAGTCGGGAAATCAAGTTGCCACTTTATAGGACTTTGGTTGGTCCACATATAGAGTACTGCACACAGTGTGTAGGAAAGAACTGCTGATGCTGGTTTAAATCGAAGGTAGACACAAAATGCTGGAGTAACTCAGCGGCACAGGCAGCATCTCTGGAGAGAAGGATGGGTGACGTTTCGGGTCAAGACCTTCAGTACTGCACACAGTCCTGCTCACCCCCACTACATGTGGATGGAGAGGCTTTGAAGAGTGTGCAGGAGAGAAATCTGTCTAGATTACAGCATATTAGCTGTCAGGAGAGGTTGGCCAAACTTGGTTTGTTTTCTCAGGAACATCAGAAGTTGAGGGCAGTCCTGATAGAATATATAAACTTATGAGAGATATATGTAAGATGGACAGTCTGACACTTTTGCCCCAGTATGGAAATGTCAAAGCGTAGAGTTCATAGTTTTAAGGGAAGAGGGGCAAAGTTTAAAAGAGATGCCTGTGACTTTTTTGTTTAAAAACAGAGGGTGGTGGGTGCTTGGAATACACTGCCAGGGGTGGTGGTGGAGACAGATACGATAGTGGCATATGAGGCGTTTATATAGACATGAATATGCTGGGAGTGGATGGATCTGAGTCTTTTGCTGGCAGAGGAGTTTTGTTTAACTTGGCATTATATTTGGCATAGACATTGCGGGCGGAATGGGCTGTTACGGTGCTGTACTGCTCTGTGTTCTATGTACAATCTCCGAGTACTTTGCCACCATTTCCACCACATTGCACATAATCACAGCTAATGATAACATTGCCATCTACACCCAACAATGGTATTCCCTCTTAGTAATCTGGGTTTGTTCAAGACCAATGTGACTTCAAGTACGTGTTTAGTTTAAAGGGACACTGTGGAAACCCTAGCTCCATGTGTTGCATGCTTACCTTACAGAATCCAATTAACCTACAAACCTGCACGTCTTTGGAATGTGGGAGGAAAGCGGAGAACCCGGAGAAAACCCACGCAGTCACTTCAAACTATTGGAGGGTAAGTTTCAGTTTGCAAGTTTACAATAGAATTTAAATTAGGTCATCAGGAGCTATCTGCTGCTTATTGTTCCATATTTAAGATGTCATTTTACATTGTCAGCTTTTTGGAAGCTGCCAAGTACACTGTGATTCATCCTCTTGTTAGAACATAGTGATTCACCATGTGAAGAGACACAAGGCTGCAGCTGGAGCTGTTACCCTGCCCACTCCCTTCTCTCTGACTGTGCAACTGGGGAAGGAGAGGCGAGGGATTTCTACGTCTCCTCAGAGAGCTGCTCGCTCTCGGAAGCAGCTTTAGGATGCAGAGTTGTGGAGGAGGCCAGGAGCAGAAATGACGGAAGTGCCTTAATGCACTTCCTGGCAGTGTTACCATCGGCCTTTGCAAGTCACTCCAGGCTGGGCTGTGATATCAGATGGAAAATATGCAATTGGCAAATCATGGAATACAGGTCGAACTCCATTTGAATCTACTGCAGACCCTGGACATGTTTCGGGAGATGTCAACAAGTTTTAAAAGCTGCAGATTAACTGGGATAAGGAATTGACAGGAGCTAGATCAGGAATCTGGAAAACCTGGTAAGTTTCCTCATCGCCAGAGATACAACTAGAATGTTCCAGAACATTGAAACATTGGGTTCAAACAGGCGTCACTCTGCCCATGATTAGCAAAACCATCGGGCTTATGGTTAATCTCATCACATCGCTGCAGAACACGGCTCATCTCCTGCTCTTTCAGATACTTTGACCATGTCAGGTGACCTCCCCCCCCCCCCACCCACCCCACCATTCCACAAGGAAACAGGTTCCTCAGCCGACCAAGACCACGAGCCATCAAGCATCTAGCTACAACAATCCCACCTTAACTCTCCCCACATTCCCATCAACTCGCCCCAGATTCTACCCTCACATGCACACTGGGGCAATATTGCGGCCAGTTGTCCCTTGACCTTGGGATGAGAGAGGAAGTAATCATTGTTGAGGCAACTAATCATCTGTCAACTCCCCTCTGAAGCAGCTACCAACCAATGAAGATCTGCAGCCCCCTCGTAACCAACCTCTATACCCAGGGAGATGGCACCTTCCTCTTTACATTCACCAGGACTCACACAACTAAATCTCCCTTCAGCTTTCCAAAGAAACTAGCCCCATGGGCATCACGGATGATTTGGATGAAGTGAATAAGCAGACAGATTGAAGAAGGGTCTAGACCCGAAACGTCACCTATCCGTGTTCTCCAGAGATGCTGCCTGACCCGCTGAATTACTCCAGCACTGTGAAACGTCACCTATCCATGTTCTCCACAGATGCTGCCTGACCCGCTGAGTTACTCCAGCACTCTGTGAAACGTCACCTATCCATGTTCTCCAGAGATGCTGCCTGACCCGCTGAGTTACTCCAGCACTGTATGTCTTTCTTTTCTAAACAGCATCTGCAGTTCCTTGTTTCTTGACAGATGGAAGGCAATGATTGGAAACCAGAGAATAGAGGCACACCAAGAGGGAAATAAGCAAAAACAGAGACAAATGGAGGAATTTTGTCTCCTGTGCCAAGAAGCTGTGACCTGGGGCTCGATATCTGACAGGGAGATCGGAGCGGAGTCAACAGGAACTCAAACCGCAAATGTAACAAAGAGTTGAGGAAAATAAGTAATGAAGCAACATAGGATGTTGGACAACAAAATGTTCAGGTCAACCAACGAACCTGTGCATGTCTGATGGGCTCTATGGCCTCCTATTGTCATTGTATAATTCTCTCATTGTAGGACTTTATAAAAATATGGGAATTGGTGCTTTTTATTGAGGAGGCTGGAAAACAATTTTCAGATAATTTTTAAAATTTAGTCCGTCTCAGGCAGTAAAAAGGATTGTACTATTTTGACAGATTTTCTTTGAAGAATGATCTAAACAACGTTATCTTAATGTAGTTTCCTAGTGCAAGGAACAGTTTAAAGTCTGTTTAGTCACACAGCATGGAAACAGGCCCTTCGGCCCAATTCATCCATGCTGACCGTCATCCATGCTGTCCCACCTGCCCACGTTTAGCCCATATTTCTCTGAACCTTACCTGACCAAATGTCCTTTAAATGTTATTGTACCCATCACAACCCTACTTCAACCTATGCCCTCTAGTTCACGATTGTCCTACATTCACCCCTCAGACTCCTGCATTCCAAAGAATAAAGTCTGAGCCTGCCCGACCTCTCCTTATAGTTCAACCCCTTGTGTCCTGGAAACATATCACAAAATTCTGGAACATTCTAAAACTGAACACAATACTCCAAATGCGGCCCCCCCAATGTCTTAGTATAGCTGTAACATTAAGTCCCAACTTCTGTACTCAATGAAGATTGAATCAGATCAGCCACTTTATGAGGTTAAAAGCATTAGACAAATATAACACAGCCCTGATGGTTATAGTTGTGGTTGTCAGTTGCCTTGGCCACAGGTCATCAGGAGTTCCCCAGGCCAACGTCCTTGCTTTTCATCATTGAGTGGCCTTTCTTCCATCACAAGATCAGAAGATGGGATATTTGCTGAAGTTTGTACAGTTACCCCCACTGCACAGCACACCAACTACAGAGTGACTAACAGCACAACTGGACCTTTGCCGGTATTACCCTGCCCACTCCCCCCGCCCCCCGCACCCCACCAGTGGTGTCCTGGGGTCATGACTGACCTGAAGATCATTGGATCAACTATATGAACACTGAGACCATGAGAGCAGGCTGGATACCGCTGGGCATGTGGCATGTTGAGGGAGGGGCAGCTTAATGATCCAGGGTACAGGTGCTACCGGAGAGATAGAGGTGGGGGTAAAAGAGGTGGGGGTAAAAGAGGAGGGGGTAAAAGAGGAGGGGGTAAAAGAGGAGGGGGTAAAAGAGGAGGGGGTAAAAGAGGAGGGGTGTTGCGTTATTGATGAAGGAGGTTGTCACCGTAGTTTGAGATGACATTGCTGATGGTTATATGGGTGCAGCTGAGAAATAAAAAGGGGGTGATCGCCTTATTGGGAGTGTAATAGAGGTCCCCCAATAATCAACAGGAATTAGAAGTACAAATATGCTGGGAGATTCCTGGTAGCTGCTAGACTCACAGGGTTGTTATAGTGGGGATTTTAACTGAACTTCCTCTTCTCATCTCCAGCCATGTCAAACCAACCAACCCACTGCATAAACACTGTCTTACATATTATTTTAGATTATTTTATCAATCGCTTTGAATCTCTAGTTCTTGATCTTTCTCTCCACCAATGGGAACAGTTTCTGAATCCACGGTGACAAAATATCTTGATTACAACCATGCACATATGTTTCTGTTCCATTGAGAACAATCTCAGCCTCTCCAGTCTAATCACAAAAGTCCCTCGTTCTTGGACTCATTTCAGCAAATCCTTTCTGCACCCTCTCCAAAGGTATTACATCTTTCCTAACATCGCTGCCAGAAGCAGGCACAATACTTAGCTTGTGCCCCAGTGCTCTAACAAAGTGGTTCACCACCTTGCTGCTCATTCAGCCCGTGTAGATGGCTGAGAATACCAAGGGTCTTTACCCATCTTCTCTGCCAGCCCTGCAACATACCATGCATCATGCCACCGAGTCCGATTGGTATTGCATCTGTACCGTGCCCTGCTTTGTAAATATTAAGGAGCTTCATAAATGCATTAATGGAGACATCAGCTATGTGTGGCTATCGTGTGATCCTCAACAAAACAGCTCATACAGACCAGGTAACAGCAAATCTAACAGCATGGGAGAGAATTAAAAGTACTTTGTGAATGTTAATTAGTTAGGTACAAGTAATAGACTTTACAGAAATAATCAGCTGTGTTAGTTGTTTGAGGGTCTGGGAATGGGACTACCAGTTTAAATAATGATACAGGATTACATTTTATTATTCTTACAGCTTCAACAGAAAAGTCAGACCACAGCAAAACCTAATCCCCTTGCTGCTTTAAAAAAAGTGGAGAGTCATGGTTTCAGTAAATCTTCCTATACTATTTTTGCAATTGCTGAGGCTCGGATGGTAAGTGATAACGTTTGGCAGGTCTCAGTGCAGCTCCAAGCAGGGATTAGTCCATGGTGCAAGCTCTGCCAATTAGTCGCGCGAATGAGGGCACTTTTGAATCGTGGACATCCACTGGGAATCCAGATTGAGACATTGAAAACTGACACAATTAAAGACATCCCTTGCCATTCCGGCTCAGCATGCAATCTTCTGAGAAATGGGAGAAGCAGGAGCAGGGAAGGCAGATATCCTCAGCTTTGAAACCACCACTTCTGAATGAGACACACACCAACCCACACAGAATGGAGCTGTAACTTGTAGAAACAAGGAACTGCAGGTGCATGTTTACACAAGGGGCCACAAAGTGCTGGAGTAACTCAACAGGTCTGGCAGCTTCTCTTGAGAACATGGATTGGTGACATTGCAGATCAGGACCCTTCCTTAGTCTGAAGAAGAGTCCCAAACTGAAACGTCACCTATCCACATTCTCCACAGATGCTGTCTGACCTGCTGAGTTACTCCAGCACTCTGTGTCTGAGCTGTAACATGGACCATCTGCAGATTCTACCATGGAGAGGCTGTGGACAAAACCAATTTCTGAGCGACTTAATGACAAAATTGGATTCCAAGCAAGACAACTTGCATGACATGACTTGGCCCAATGTTCGTCTGGGATCCCTGGTAAACCACCAGCATATTTATGTTCTACAAGACTGGGAAAATCAAATCCAAACCCACACTGATCATTGTGAATCAAAGTTCATTCAAGCCACAACATGTGATTCAGGTAGTCATATCGGGTCAAGAGGAGACTGCTCACCCTATCAGGCATCTGGTCCACCATCACATCATAGCTTTGTCAACAATTACT
>CM075992.1:226687-280397 GCA_038087875.1 Malacoraja senta
CAATGTCGCCTCCATTGATGGCGAGTAATCCAGCAACACACCTTCCCCAGCGCGGCTGCCGTGTGTTTCACGTATAAGACTCTGAACAACAGTCCCCAACCTCCCTCCCCCGGGAGAAGAAAGGTAGACGGGACCCACCTGCAGGCTCAGTCCAACTCACTTCCCGTCGAAGATCGACACAAAATACAGGAGTAACTCAGCGGGACGGGCAGCATCTCTGGAGAAAAGGAATGGATGATGTTTCTGGTTGAGACCCTTCTCATTCCCCGTCAGAATTGGAATGCTGGTCCCAACCCTGTGTGGGTGGAGCTTCACCACACAGTGCTGGCCCACCATAGTCATGGCCAATGGGACATGGGGGGGCTGGGTGGGGGACCAGTGATGAGGAATGACCATCACTGGGGAATTTACCTGTGTGGAACTATCAGCTGGGTGGAAACTCCTTGCATGTGGAGAGAGCTCTGAGTGAGTCTAACATCACAGGAAACAAAAACTATTAATAAATCAAAGCCGAGACAAAAAGAAAATGTTATCCATTCTTTCTAAAACCTAACAGGGGAGGCCAAGAAGTGGGTTCAGTGGCTCCTGTAAATTCCCATGGTAACACCAGCTTCTAGTAACTAAAAGATCCATGATTCACAGACATGTGTGAGTTGTGAAGGTGCCTCTGATGAGAGAGGTATCATTTGTAACGTTCTGTCACCATTGTACAGATGGCTCCAGCCATCCCTCAGTGTCAGAGACACCTCGCTACCCAGGGTGTGGAGCCCAGCCAACACGCTCGTGTCAACATCACCAAGTCGTCCGGTCAGCGGCCAGAGAGGTCAGTGCAGAAACACCAAGAAACCTCAACTCATTGTCCCTGGGGTCAATGGGTCAAAGGGACTTTATTGACATACCTACCTAGTTACATGGAAATTCCTTTTTTGCATGCAGCTCAGTGCATCTTACTACAGGCGTGTAAGAAGTTGGTGGCACAGTGGCGCAGCGGTAGAGTTGCTACCTCACAGCGCCAGAGATCTTGGTTCGATCCTGACCACCGGTGGTATCTGTACGGAGCTTGTATGTTCTCCCTGTGACCGCATGGGTTATCTCCAGGTGCTTCTGTTTCCTCCCACATTCAAAAGATGTACAGGATTGTAGGTTAATTGGCTTCTGTAAATTGTCCCCAGTGAGTAGGATAGAACTAGTGTATGCGAATAAAAACTGTTAACTTGTCTCGCTGCACAGATGCTGTCTGACCAGATGAATGTTTGCAGCTTTTTCTGTTCTTGGTCTTGTAATCATGTATAATCTTTTCTTTGACTGCACAGCACACAAACATAAGCTTCCAGCTGTACCTCAGTATACGTGACAGTAATAGTACAGAGTCACGCAGTGTTTCAGCTCGAGGAGACACAGCTTCTCTCTACGGCCAACTGGGGTTGATTGTAAGATTCTCCACTGGGAAAAACTGTTTCCCTCTCCAGAGAGAAAGAAAAAGTTGCATTTACTCAACCTTGAGAAAAGCCTTGAGAAAATTCTGAGATTCCAAACAGTCAATAAAGCCTTTTTGTTGGTAAATGACTGTTGTTTATGAAATCCAGTGCCAATTTTGATGATGTATTTTCACCCAATAAGTTCCCACCAGGAGCCAGGTGATATGTTTATTGTTGACATGTGTACATAGAACATAAAGCATTAGAGGGCAGTACAGCACAGAGACAGGCCATTCTGCCCACAATGTCCTTGCTGAGCATGATGCTACGATAAATTGATCTCATACAATCCAATGGATTCCCTGGGCCACAAACAATCATAAAGAAGAAAGACCTTCAGGAAGGCACTGAGGCAAAGAGGTGGACACATGCACACGAACACATGCATGCAAGCACATACACACACACATGCACTAACACACACACATGCACTAATGCACACACGCATGCAAGCACATACACACACACATGCACTAACGCACACACGTGCCATACACAGACATGCACACAGACCACACACACACAAGCACTAACGCACACACGTGCCATACACACACGCACAGACATGCACACAGACCACGCACACACGCGTACACACACACACATTGAGGCAAGATAAACATCAGAGGAGTACAGAAATCTTGCTTGACTAATCTTCTGGAATTTTTTGAGGATGTAACAAGTAGAATGGATCAGGGAGAGCCAGTGGATGTGGTGTATCTAGACTTTCAAAAAGCCTTTGACAAGGTCCCACACAAGAGATTAGTGTGCAAAATTAGAGCACATGGTATTGAGGTTAGGGTATTGACATGGATAGAGAACTGGTTGGCAGACAGAAAGCAAAGAGTAGGCATTAACGGATCCTTTTCAGAATGGCAGGCAACGACTAGTGGGGTGCAGCAAGGCTCAGTTATTTACAATATATGTTAACGATGTAGACAAAGGAATTAAATGTAACATCTCCAAGTTTGCGGATGACACAAAGCTGGGTGGCAGTGTGAACTGCGAGGAGGTTGCTATGAGGCTGCAGGGTGACTTGGATAGGTTGGGTGAGTGGGCAGATGCAGTACAATGTGGATAAATGTGAGGTTATCCATTTAGGTGGCAAGAACAAGGAAGTTTAGGAAAAGGGGAGGTGCAACGAGGCCTATGTGTCCTTGTATATCAGTCACTGAAAGTAAGCATGCAGGTACAGCAGGCAGTGAAGAAAGCAAACGGCACATTGGCCTTCATAGCTTGAGGATTTGAGTTTAGGAGCAAGGAGGTCCTACTGCAGTTGTACAGAGCCCTGGTGAGATCATACCTGGAGTATTGTGTGCAGTTTTGGTCTCCTAATTTGAGGAAGGACATTCTTGCTATTGAGGGAGTGCAGAGTAGGTTCACCAGGTTAATTTTTCAGCCAGAAAGTTGTGAATCTGTGGTATTCTCTGCCACTGAAGGCAGTGGAGGCCAATTCATTCGAGAGAGTATTCAAGAGAGTTAGATTTAGCTCTTAGGGCTAACGGAATTAAGGGATATGGGGAGGAAGCAGGAACGGGGTACTGATCGTGGATGATCAGCCATGATTATATTGAATGGCGGTGCTGGTTCGCTGGGCCGAATGGCCTTTATTTTCTATGTTTCTGTGTAGAACATACCAAACATCCCTGTCAAACGTAGAGGGTCCGGACGCAAAGTCTCAACACAAAATTCCAACCGAACTTTGCCTCCACAGATGCTGCTCATCCCACTGAGTTCCTCCAGAAGTTTGTTTGTGGCCACCCACCTCCTGTAGGATAGTCCACACATCGTCCAACCCGCATCGGTCACCTCTGGACAAGCCAGAACCAGATCATCCCAGATTACTGCCTGAATGGGAGAGACCACCTTCTGTGGAGGTCCCTGGTCATTGTCGACTCCACCAGCACCCTGCTCCCTCAGCAGTAGTCACCAGTAACTGCTGAACCTGTCCCCACCCAGCACCCAGCACCCAGCACCCAGCACCCAGCACCCACCACCCAGCACCCTGCACCCATCACCCACCACCCAGCACCCTGCACCCATCACCCTGCACCCATCACCCTGCTCCCTCAGCAGGAGTCACCAGTAACTGCTGATCCTGTCCCCACCCAGCACCCAGAACCCAGCACCCTGCACCCAGCACCCACCACCCAGCACCCTGCACCCATCACCCACCACCCAGCACCCTGCACCCATCACCCAGCACCCTGCACCCATCACCCATCACCCAGCACCCATCACCCACCACCCAGCACCCACCACCCAGCACCCAGCACCCATCACCCACCACCCAGCACCCAGCACCCTGCACCCATCACCCTGTACCCAGCACCCTGCACCCATCACCCTGCACCCTGCACCCACCACCCACCACACCCCCTTCACCCAGCACACACCCAACACCCAGCACACATCACCCATCACCCTGTACCCAGCACCCTGCACCCATCACCCTGCACCCAGCACCCACCACCCACCACACCCCCTTCACCCAGCACACACCCAGCACCCAGCACCCATCACCCACCACCCAGCACCCAGCACCCTGCACCCATCACCCTGTACACAGCACCCTGCACCCATCACCCTGCACCCTGCACCCAGCACCCACCACACCCCCTTCACCCACCACCCACCACACCCCCTTCACCCAGCACACACCCAGCACCCATCACCCATCACCCATCACCCTGCTCCCTCAGCAGGAGTCACCAGTAACTGCTGATCCTGTCCCCACCCAGCACCCAGTACACACCCAGCACCCAGTACACACCCAGCACCCACCATACCCCTTTCACCTAGCACCCATCACCCTGCTCCCTCAGCAGGAGTCACCATTAACTGCTGATCCTGTCCCCACCCAGCACCAAGCAGACACCCAGCACCCAGTACACACCCAGCACCCACCACACTCCACCCACTACCCAGCGCACACCCAGCACCAAACCTCCATCACTCACCCACCCTGCACCTCCCCTACACCACCCACGACACACCACGCAGCACCCAACACCCTCTTCCACATCAAATGCTTCAGATTATCATGCCTCCACCACTCTCCAAAGGGGATTACTAGGGGAATCCTAAGGGGATCCTAAGGGAATCCTAAGGGGAATCCTAAGGGGATCCTAAGGGAATCCTAAGGGGAATCCTAAGGGGATCCTAAGGGAATCCTAGGGGATTCCAAAGAACCACCGCCCTCAGCAAGATGATATTTCTGCGCACTATACTTCCTGGAGCAGACATCTGCCCTGTCCAGGGGAGACTTCAACAATGGCCCACCTCCTCCAAACGTTGTATCCAATAAAACAGTTTAGAAATATCATCATTACAACAGCATTGGTTTCACCTTTGCTACATTACAAAGGTGCCCACGTCTCTACAAAGATCCAGTATGTTATTGGCTTGCAACGTGCTCAGAGTTTGGACCCAAAAAGTGCATCTGTCTTTAAAACTCTCCAGATGGGTTTGGTCATGAGCTGTTCAAGCTCTTGGTACCACAGCTGAACAATGCACCCTGACAACTGGGTATGTTGCCCTGCTTTTGTGCAATGCAGTGTGCTTTAGAGAAAGGTGAGGAGATGGTCCTCAATGGCACTGTGCAAAAACCCTGCCACTTTATGTAACTTGTTGAAGCAAGGTGCCACCTCCCTTCAAACCAACATGCTGTAAAACTACAATTCAGAATAACAACACGGGAAAATATTGATACCTCATTCTGAACACTCAATGGTTAACTGAGTTGGTGAAAGACATCAGCGGCATCCCCTTCCTCCTTTCAACACCTAACACATCCCTTGTCCTTTGCATCTTTATCTTATTCGTTCTGCCTCTCATCTATTTTCTCCCTGCCCCTTTCTCTCTCTCTCTCTCTCTCTCTGCCTCTCACATTCCCGTGGGATAGCTGCAATCTTCTCTCCCTCAAACAGAATGGCGCATGCCACGAGAATGAACAGATGCTTACACACAAGAGATGATTCCCCTCTCTCTGCATACAAGGTACAATTTGATTGCTGTTTAGTGTTTGAAGTTCGATGTGTGAATATTTTATAATGTTGCCCCCCCCTCCCCTCCCCAAAATTATAGAAATGGGACGTGATTTATTTCCAGCCTGAATTGTAGATAATTCTACGCATGAGGAGGAGGGGTGGGGGTTCGGGGGGGTTGGATCGGGATAGTTGAGGTTCTGCTTGATGAACATCAGACCTGCTGACAGTTGCTGATAGATTGGCAACTTGGGATTTGAAGACTCAAGCAAGGTGTCCTGTGAGGAACGGTACTCACTGCTGGCCAAGGTATGACGTTGGTGCAGTTTGATCGCGGGAAGAAAGCTCTGGTAGGTGAACGGCAATGAGATCTTTCTTTAATATATAATCGCTGGTATGGGTTGGTCAATTGTGATTTTATTCCTCTCACTGGTGGATAGCAGGCTTGTGGCTTTTGTTTTTAATGTCTATATATGTGCAGAGATCTGAAGGATGGATGTTTACTGTAACAATGGTAAAAGGCTTTGATCTGGTTTCCTGTAACTGCCCAGAGGAAGGATTCTGCGCTGACTTCCAGAGGGACCAGCCTTTTCATTTTTTATAAAAATCAATCTCGCTTTAAGTCGAGTGGGATGTTCTTTCTCTCGCTCGCTACATATATTTATATTTGAGTTCTTGCAATGTTTAACAAACTGGAGGTTTTGTCAAAATGCTGAGAGATGGGATTGGCAGTGTTGTAATGGGGGAGGGGAGTGGTTCGTCGTTGAATTCACCGCAGTGTTGTATCTTGTGCTCATAAATCAGTAATCCTGTTTGGAGCCATTTCCTTCATTTTCATTCCTTTAACCCTCCACAGCATTGCCCCTGACCATGGTCCTGAATCGCCAGCGATGTCACTATCGTTTTGTACAGTTGCTTTTGCAGACTTCTTGCCATTAGGAATATCTTGCTTGCCTGCAGAAATCTCCGATCGGACCCAGATGCCTTATTGCATGCAGCAACCGTTCTCGTTTAATAAGGTTTCTGCTCAGAATTAATTATTCAAGGAATATTCAATGTCTTGAGAAAGTGGGTGGAATTTGGGAAGATCTCTCGGTGACGGGAGCCCGCAGGTACAGCTCCTCACCTCAAAGTTTGTCACCTTCAACCGCCCAAAAATAAAGCCACGTTCCTCAGCACCCAGTACACACCTGGCTGCCCATCATCTCCCACTGTCTGTACTCGACACCGGGTCCGCAAACAAACACGGGAGCTTCTGTTCATCGCAGTTGAACCAAATTCATCAGCAGATTTCAAAACGTGTAAAATACTAACATACTACACCCAACATTCAGCAATCTTACACCGCCATTAGTTTCCATGGTCTTCCCTCATAATGGCAGCGTGACTCAGTGAGTGGGGCTCTCACTTCTGCAAGTCAACATGATAGAGGTTTCTTCATGAAACCTGCAGGGGAAGGATGACACCAGGAACGCAATGGGCAGAGGATGAAGAACGACCCCGACCTGAAGCGTCACCCATTCCTTCTCTCCAGAGATGCTGCCTGACTTGAGGAGTTACTCCAGCGTTTTTGTGTCTATCTTCGAGCAGAGCATAGAAACATAGAAACATAGAAAATAGGTGCAGGAGTAGGCCATTCGGCCCTTCGAGCCTGCACCGCCATTCAATATGATCATGGCTGATCATCCAACTCAGTATCTTGTACCTGCCTTCTCTCCATACCCCCTGATCCCTTTAGCCACAAGGGCCACTCTTAAATATAGCCAATAAACTGGCCTCAACTACCTTCTGTGGCAGAGAATTCCAGAGATTCACCACTCTCTGTGTGAAAAATGGTTTTCTCATCTTGGCCCTAAAGGATTTCCCCTTAATCCTTAAACTGTGACCCCTTGTCCTGGACTTCCCCAACATCGGGAACAATCTTCCTGCATCTAGCCTGTCCAACCACTTAAGAATTTTGTAAGTTTCTATAAGATCCCCCCTCAATCTTCTAAATTCTAGCGAGTACAAGCCGAGTCTATCCAGTCTGTCTTCATATGAAAGTCCTGACATCCCAGGAATCAATCTGGTGAACCTTCTCTGTACTCCCTCTATGGCAAGAATGTCTTTCCTCAGATTTGGAGACCAAAACTGTACGCAATACTCCAGGTGTGGTCTCACCAAGACCCTGTACAACTGCAGTAGAACCTCCCTGCTCCTATACTCAAATCCTTTTGCCATGAAAGCTAACATACCATTCGCTTTCTTCACTGCCTGCTGCACCTGCATGCCTACTTTCAATGACTGGTGTACCATGACACCCAGGTCTCCTTGCATCTCCCCTTTTCCTAAATGAGCATGAGCCTTATTTATCAATCACAGCACAGAAGAGACCATTCAATCCATTAGGTCCCTCCTGTACCACCAGTCCTACCCCTCGAGCACTAACCATGCTGCCCATGGCCCTTCTGCCCATCAGACTACCTCTTGCCTTTGAAATCCCCCAAGTCTGGCCATCGCCTTGCCACAGCCCTGCACATTTCTCCACCTCAGGTGTTCACCCACCTTTCCCTCAGGACGTTGGATGGTCACAGTCTTTTATACAGGGTAGAGGAATCAAGAATCAGTGGGCATAGGATTAAGTTGAGAGGGGAAAGATTTAATAGGAACCTGAGGGGCAACCTTTTCACACAGAAGGTGGTGGGTGTATGGAACTAGCTGCTGGAGAAGGTCGTTGAGGCAGGGACTATACAACATTTAAACTCATTTGGACAGGTACATGATAGGAAAGGTTTAGTGGGATATGGACCAAACGCGGGCAGGTGGGGCAAGTGTAGATTGGGCATCTAGGTTTGCATGGGCAAAGGGCCAGTTTCATAAGATCATAAGTGACAGGCCATTCAGACCATCAGGTCTACTCCACCTATCAACCATGGCTGATCTATCTGTCCCTCCTAACCCCATTCTCCTGCTTTCTCTGCATAACCTCTGACACCCATACAAATCAAGAATCTATCTATCATTCTTCAGGGAACGGGGGTTCCCCTCCTCCACCATAGATGAGGCTCGCACCAGGGTCTCTGCCATACCCCGCAACACTGCTCTCTCTCCCCATCCCCCCACTCAAAACAAAGGCAGAGTCCCCCTAGTCCTCACCTTTCACCCCACCAGCCGTCACATACAACAAGTGATCCTCCGTCAGTTTCGCCACCTCCAACGTGACCCCACCACTCGCCACATCTTCCCATCTCCCCCTATGTCTGCCTTCCGCAAAGACCGCTCCCTCCGTAACTCCCTTGTCAATTCTTCCCTTCCCTCCCATACCACCCCCTCCCCTGGTACTTTCCCTTGCAACCGCAAGAGATGCAACACTTGTCCCTTCACTTCCCCCCTCCACTCCATTCAAGGACCCAAGCAGTCGTTCCAGGTGCGACAGAGGTTCACCTGCATCTCCTCCAACCTCATCTATTGCATTCGCTGCTCTAGATGCCAGCTGATCTACATCGGTGAGACCAAGCGGAGGCTTGGCGATCGTTTCGCCGAACACCTCCGGTCGGTCCGCAATAACCAACCTGAACTCCCGGTGGCTCAGCACTTCAACTCCCCCTCCCATTCCGTATCTGACCTCTCTGTCCTGGGTCTCCTCCATGGCCACAGCGAGCAACACCGTAAATTGGAGGAAATGCACCTCATATTCCGCTTGGGCAGTCTACATCCTGGTGGCCTGAACGTTGAATTCTCCCAATTCTGCTAGCCCTGGCTGTCCCCTCCCCTTCATCAGCCATCTGGTTGTCTCCTCCCCTCCCCCAGCCCTCGGGCTCCTCCTCCGCCTTTTCCTTTTTTCCTTTCTTCTCCCCACCCCCTATCAGTCTGAAGAAGGGTTTCGGCCCGAAACGTTACCTATTTCCTTCGCTCCATAGATGCTGCTGCACCCGCTGAGTTTCTCCAGCATTTTTGTGTACCTAAGAATCTATCTATCTCTGTCTTAAATATACTGTATCCACTGACTTTGCCTCCACAGCCTTCTGTGGCAAGGAATTCCAGAGATTTACCACCCTCTGACTAAAGAAATTCCTCCTCATCCCTAAAATAACGTCCTTTTATTCTGAGGCTGTGACCTCTAGTTCTAGACATCCCCACTAGTGGAAACATCCTCTCCACATCCACTCTATCCAAGCCTTTCAATATTCTGTACGTTTCAATGAGGTCCCCCCTCATTCTTCTAAACTCCAGCGAGTGCAGGCCCAGTGCAGACAAACACTCATCATATGCTAACCCACTCATTCCTGGGATCATTCTTGTAAACCTCCTCTGGATCCTCTCCAGAGCCGGCACATCCTTCCTCAGATATGGTGCCTAAAACTGCTCACAATATTCCAAATGTGGCCTGACCAGCGCCTTATAGAGCCTCAGCATTACATCCCTGTTTTTGTATACAAGCCCCCTCAAAATAAATGCTAGTATTGCGTTTGCTTTCTTTTCTACTGATTCGACTTGCAGATTTTTGGGAATCCTGCACCAGCATTCCCAAGTCCCTTTGCACCTCCGATTTCTGGATTCTCTCCCCATTTAGAAAATAATCTATGCCTTTATTTCTACTAATAAAATGCATCTCCACACTTTGCTACACTATATTCCATCTGCCACTTCTCTGCCCACTCTCCCAACCTGTCCAAGTCCTTCTGTTTTATCTACACTACAAGCCCTCCACCTATTTTCGTATCATCCGCAAACTTGGCCACAAAGCCTTCATTCCCCTCGTCCAAATCATTAATATACAACGTGAAGAGCAGCGGCCCCAGCACCGAGCCCTGCGGAACTCCGCTAGTCACTGGCAGCCAACCAGAAAAAGCCCCCTGTATTGCCACATGCTGCATGATTCCATGCTTTCTGGGATTGAACAAGGGTTTTGGGGTAATGTCCCTTACACAGGAGCAGAGTTGGTGTTGGGGAAATGGAGCAAGTCATCCAGTGAGTAGGGACTAGTCCATAGTAGACATGGACATATATGGGGCTACACTCCACATCTCTCATAGATCCTGACCTGCGATGTATCAGGAAAAACAACCTTATTTACAAATATCTCTTTCCAATTGTGAACATACGTAGAACATTCAATTTAGAACATAGAAGTTAGAACAGTACAGCACAGGAACAGGCCATTTGGCCCACAATGTCTCTGCTGAACATGATGCCAAGCTAAACTGATGCCATCTGCATGTATGTGATCCATATCCCCCCATACCCTGCACCTCCATGTGCCTATCTAAAGGCCTTTAAAATGCAACTATTGTATCTGTCTCCACCACCACCCCTGGCAGTGCGTTCCAGGCACCCACCACCCCTGGCAGCGCGTTCCAGGCACCCACCACCCCTGGCAGCGCGTTCCAGGCACCCACCACCCTCTGTGTGAAAATCTAGAAAGATTAGCATTTTTCACAACCTTGGCCAAAGATGGCCAGTAAAGTCCTTTTCATTGTAAATACAATAAGACCCAGCGGATGATTTTATACCACGAGAGATGGTCATGGGATAAATATCGATCAGCAGATAATTTACCTCCTTATTTACCACTTTACATTTCTGCGTCTATGATAATTATGATGATTGTGGGAAAGATGTTTAGCAGCAGGTAAAATGACCCGGTTCTTCCGATTGAACCATGAGATGTTTTACATGGGCTGAGTGGCTGACACGTTGGGACTGAGTGCTGGCAATGCTGCTCTCCCTCATTAGTACATCGAGTGTAAGGAACAACCCGTTAGGACCAGGCCACACTGACAGAGCCGTCCCTGTGGTAAACATGCATCCCTCTGTGGGAGGAAACCGTAGAGGAAGAAGGCTTGAGTCAGTAATAGAGTGATATTGTGTGGAAACAGGCCCTTCATAGAGTGATACCATTACACAGCGTGGAAACAGGCCCTTCGGCCCAACTTGCCCACACCGGCCAACATGTCCCAGCTACACTAGTCCCAGCTGCCCTTGTTTGGCCCATATCCCACCAAACCTGCCCTATCCATGTGTGTAGAGAGTATTAGCTGGCTCAGCCTGAGGAAAGGACTGTGGTTGGGGATGAGACATGATCCTGTCCATTCTCTCAGCATCTCACGCATTCACTCAGAGCAGAGAGTTATCCAGGTGCTCGGGTCAATCTATCCCTCAGGCAACATCTCCGTTCATCATCGCTGTTGTTTGCTGAAGCTGGCTCAACATAAATTACCTGCCGCAGGAGAGACCACACGTTGGAACCATCACCAGCTGTCACGTGCCCTGCCACCTCAGAAACCACTCATGAAATTCAACATCCTCTTGCCTAGTCTTGCAAACATTTTAAAATAAAGTTTTCTTATTTTTCCTTGTGGAAACTGGGAGAGTTAAGCGAATAATTCTTTGTGTCCACTGCTGATGTGAAGCCTGTGGGTGTTTGACTGATATTCACCAGCTAATATCAAAGAAACATAGAAACATAGAAAATAGGTGTAGGAGTAGGCCATTCGGCCCTTCGAGCCAGCACCGCCATTCAATGTGATCATGGCTGATCATCCAAAATCAGTACCCCGTTCCGTGACCAGCATTCATGGCCGCAGGCTCTGGCAAAGTCAGCTGTATCACCCATCCCCAACTCATCCTGGACCAAGAAGGGTCTCGACCCAAAACGTCACCCATTCCTTCTCTCCAGAGATGCTGCCTGTCCCGCTGAGTTACTCCAGCTTTTTATGTCTGTCCCTGGATGAAGGGTCTTTTTGATCCATTCCAGGGACAGGAAGACTGGACAAAGAAAGGAATATTAAAAATAGTAGCAGGCCATTCAGCCTCTCCTGCTTGTTCTGCCATCCATGACTGATCTAGTACCGCAGCACCACTTCTCTGCACTAGTCCCACTGCCTTGACCGCCTTTGTATACAAAACACTAATGACTGCAGGGTACTGTTTAATTGGAGAGAGCATTGACCAGAGGTATCTGGGGTTCCCTGGACACAAAGTGGGCACAGGCAACTCTGAGAAAGACCAGTGACATTTTGAAAGGAATATTTGAATTGAGCAAAGCACAATTGATGAAGATGATGTTAAGGAAGGAAGTGCAAATGCTGATTTATACCAAAGATAGACACAAAATGCTTGAATAACTCAGTGGGTCAGGCAGCTTCTCTGGAGAAACAGAATAGGTGACGTTTTGAGGCGGAACCCATCTTCAGATTTCTTCAGATGAAAATCATCTGAATAATGTACTGGAGATCTTCAAGGATGCAACCAGTAGGGTAGACAAGGGAGTGACAGTGGATTGGGAAATCTGGATCTTCAGAAGGCATAAAGTTGATCATAAGACGCAAGTTCATGCTGTGTGTGATATACTGACATGGACTGAGTTATTATTGGATAGAAGGCCAAGTGTCGCAATAAAGGGATTGTTCTCAGGTGGACAGGCTGTGGTCTCTGAGGTCCCTCAGGGTCTGGCACTTGATCCCAGCCACGTCAATGACTTGTTGACTAGGAGATTGAGAGGGGATCTTATAGAAACGTACAAAATTCTTATGGGGTTGGACAGGCTAGATGCAGGAAGATTGTTCCCGATGTTGGGGAAGTCCAGGACAAGGGGTCACAGCTTAAGGATAAGGGGGAAATCCTTTAAGACCGAGATGAGAAAAAACTTTTTCACACAGAGAGTGGTGAATCTCTGGAACTCTCTGCCACAGAGGGTAGTTGAGGCCAGTTCATTGGCTATATTTAAGAAGGAGTTAGATGTGGCCCTTGTGGCTAAAGGGATCAGGGGGTATGGAGAGAAGGCAGGTACGGGATACTGAGTTGGATGATCAGCCATGATCATATTGAATGGTGGTGCAGGCTCGAAGGGCCGAATGGCCTACTCCTGCACCTATTTTCTATGTATCTATCTATGTTGAGACACCAGACATGATAGTGCTCAGGTTGCTACACTGGGTGTGATTGTGTGTATAAAGGGGATAAATGGACCGATGAGAACATGGAGATGGAATGTGATGTGGAAAAATGTGAAATTATTTACTCAATAGAAACGTAAAGTATTTGTTAAATGGGGAGAAATTCTCAGTGTTCCTGGACACATGCCATCAGAGGTGAAACTACGAGGGTGAATTATAGGGTAGCCTTTATTATGAATGGGTACAGTTGGTAGCGAGTTTTTCTGCAATTGTATCATGCTTTGTTGAGATCACCTGGAGTTTTACGGACAATTTTATTCTCCTTAACTATAAAGGAGTATAAGAGAAAGGTGGTATTGTAGCTCTGTTGGACTTTGGTCGGGCCGCATGTGGAGTAGTGCGTGCAGTTCTGGTCGTCCCATTGCAGGAAGGATGTGGAGGCTTTGGATACGGTGCAGAAGACGTTTACCAGAATGCTGCCTGGATTAGTTTCAGCTACAAGCAGAGGTTAGATAAACAAATACTTTCTTTGATGCATCAGTGATTGAGGGAAAACCTAAGGAGTTTATAAAATTATTAGAGGAATAGATAAAATAGACAGTCAGAACCTTTTTTGTCAGGGTGGAAATGTCAAAGACTGGAGGACATGATTTTAAGATCTGAGGAGTAAAGTTTAAAGGAGATGTGCAGGTCAAGTGTGGGTGCCTGGAACACGCTGCCAGAGGGGGTGGTGGAGGTAGATACAATAGTGGTGTTTAAGAGGCTTTTAGACAGGCACGTGGATATGCAGGGAATGGAGGGATATGGATCACATGCAGGCAGAGGAGATTAATGTGGCATCATGGGCCGAAGGGTCTGTTCCTGTGCTGTACTGCCCTGTGTTCCCTGTTCTATCAATGTGTTTGCAATGGAGAGAGAGTGTTGAAGATTCTGCACATGTTCAATGTGTTCCATGTGAGGAGAGTGCGAAGAGACTGGGGCTGTGATCGCTGGAGTTTAGAAGAATGAACTGCACTATATTCCTCAATGGTTTGACTGGGTAGATGCAGGGAGGATGTTTCTGTTGGCTGGCAAGTCTAGACCAAGACATGTTCTGAGTAATAGATGTGGTGTTGAGGGCAGGGATGAGGATGGTGAAAGTTGAAACATTTGTTCCGGATGGGATGTGGAGGCTCGTTCATCGCGAGGTTCAACAGGTTTCTGAAGGTTATGCCAATCAAGGGGAGAGAGCTGGACCATGGAAACGAGGAGTTTAGCCATGATCCTCACCACCATTAGAGTGGCTCGAAGGCCCACCTGTTTCCCATGTCCTTATGAATGGCCTGTATTACAATGGACTGGAATGTGAAGGTGGGGATACCTGACCAGAACCGTATCACACCTGGCTAAGGTGATGACAGTCAAACTGTAATCTAAGACCATCAGACTTCTGAGTGTGATAGATGGAAGCTGAGGATTAGTGTTCCCTTTAGTTCCAAGTGGAACGGTCAAATATGGAACCAAATGAATGTCCTTCCCCAGGTATGTGGTGATGGGAGACCGTAATTTACAGATCGCTTGATGTCTGAGAACGAGACAAGGGTTGGATACAGATCACGGGGGCAACCAATGTTAGAAGGCTCCAAGGGGTTACGAAGGACCAATCCCATTGCTCTGTTGGGTAATAGCACGGTCCAATGGGCCGAATGTCTCTTTCTATACCAGTATCTATGGCCCAGGCTAGCAGATTAGAATGAATATGATCTGAAACAGTTCCCACTGTATTCATAAAGCCCAGCTCACAACTCCTGGCCTCTTGAGCAAGGAAACGACCATACTGTACAACTGAAACAGGATCAAGGTTTGACTGAATTTTAGCGTTGGTGCCTTCACCTCAGGTTCTGGATGGGTCCTGCAAGTGGGCGGCCCAGTGTGACATTCTTGCCCTACTCACTAAACAAGTTTGACTTAACTCTTGAGCAAACACTGAGAACTTCCGATGTTTTGAATCTACGGAATATTTTGTCTTAGTTCAAAACAGCGCCTCAATAACATTATTGCCTTGTGGACATTTCCAGCCATCTGTTAATCTCCATTCAACGTAGAATGAATGCAATTGTTAATATCATATCATAGCAGGAGCAATGTCAAGTATTTTAGGACTTTCTTTGGCAAGACAATGAGATTTGCAACCCCAGGCACAACTCACTGCTGTTTCAGACAGCAACCATGTCTGTAAACTTCGCATCGCGGGAGAAGGCAAGGGAAGAGTTGGCCATCTCCACCACCAGGCAGTACCATCACCGCCAACCTGATCGCAGCATCAGCTCCACTTTGCTGCCCAATTCCTGCAACAACTGACTCCAATGTGGACCAAAACCAATCTCCCTTGCACTGTATTCTGTGACCCAACCCCAACAGCTCTCCAGGGAAGAGAATTCCAAAGAGTCACAACCTTTGGAAAGAAATTCTTTCTCATCTCCATCATATTCTGAAGGTCCCGGATGCTAATTCTCTGTGAGAGGAAGCATGGCCCAACATCTACCCATCAAGCCCCCTTCAAATCTTATATATTTAAATACGTTCACCTTCTCCATCTTGCAAACCTTCTCTGAATCCAATCTTGCCTTGACATGAAAGGTTCTAAATCGTGCAGGCGTCTGTGGATGTTTACTAGAGCTGGCAAAGTTCTATAGGGGGCAAGATTATGAGGAGACATAGAAGATGTCTACTAAATGATTTTACAAGATGACAGGTGGAAATTCAGAATTAAAACCGGGAATACTCAAAACACTCAGCAAGTCAGACGACGTCTGTGGAACGAGATCAGTGAATGCAACAGGTCAATAAAATTAATTGGAGCTGGAAAAGAGAGAAAACAGGTTGACTATGTTGTGGAGATGTGGAGATGGTGGCAAGAGAAGGGTGGGATAAAGGGTCACCTCTGACAGGGTGAAACGGAGTCAGAGATTTTGCTGAGATCAGAAACCAGAGGAGAATGCTTTGCATGTCGAGTAGTGTCCGGAGGGGAAATAGCTCAGGTGGAAATTCTTTCTGGTCACAGGCTAAATGCACAAGGTACGGTGATCCCATGCAGCTGCATCACCTGTGCATGCGTGAGGAAATGCACCTTGTTAAAAGGATAATTGGTGTGTTGATTAATTTACTTTTTTCACCCAAATTCTATATCTTACATTTTGGAATAGTGGCCTGTAAATTCCATCTGGAATTTCATTCACCTGATTGGCAGTAACATGGGCGTTCACATGGAGTGTGTGGGACATTCAGATTGACACATGCTGGTCACCAGTGCATGGGTAGCTGGTAAACAAGTAAAGACTGTACCAGCCATTGGTAATTGTAGGGCACTGTCTTAAACTAATCAGCAGGAGAGATCGCAGGGAGTGAGTAGTTTGGATTGTGGATATCTACGCAGATTAATGGTGCGGCCAAATTCTAGTTATCTTTCTAGATTTGTTTATTATTGTCACGTGTACTGTGAAAAGCTTTTTTGTTGCGTGCGGGAAGACTGGACATGATTATAATCAAGCCGTCCACAGTGTACAGATACAGGATAAAGGGAATATTGTAATGTTGAAACAGGAATGGGATAAATACCAGGCAAGGCAACATCTGCAGAGAGATACATAGATACATAGAAAATAGGTGCAGGAGTAGGCCATTCGGCCCTTCGAGCCTGCACCACCATTCAATATGATCATGGCTGATCATCCAACTCAGTATCCCGTACCTGCCTTCTCTCCATACCCCCTGATCCCTTTAGCCACAAGGGCCACATCTAACTCCCTCTTAAATATAGCCAATGAACTGGCCTGAACTACCCTCTGTGGCAGAGAGTTCCAGAGATTCACCACTCTCTGTGTGAAAAAGTTTTTCCTCATCTCGGTCTTAAAGGATTTCCCCCTTATCCTTAAGCTGTGACCCCTTGTCCTGGACTTCCCCAACATCGGGAACAATCTTCCTGCATCTAGCTGTCCAACCCCATAAGAATTTTGTACGTTTCTATAAGATCCCCTCTCAATCTCCTAAATTCTAGCGAGTATAAGCCAAGTCTATCCAGTCTTTCTTCATATGAAAGTCCTGACATCCCAGGAATCAGTCTGGTGAACCTTCTCTGCACTCCCTCTATGGCTATAATGTCCTTCCTCAGATGGTGGCAGTCAGGACCCAGCTGGTAGGTTGCTCATGGAGACAGCATGGGCGGACGTTGGGCAGAATCCTTTGTACAATGACGCTGTGAATGAGAGGATTTAAACTTCATAGAAATTCTTCCTCTATTTAAGTTTTAGTCTTTTATACTTTTGAAGATAGAAAATTATGAGCGGCTTGGAGAGGGTAGAAAGAATGGTCCGATTCCCCTCTCGGCCGTTTCAGTTTCAGTTTAGTTTATTGTCACGTGTACCGAGGTACAATGAGAAGCTTAACCATGGCTACATCTTTAGTATGATGGGTGGAAGGATTAGCAAGGAATGCAAAACAATTATTCCACACAACCGGAGGTGGGTGTTGGGATCTCATTGCCCTGGAGAAGTCGAGGGCAGAAACCATCCCCACAGTTCGACAGTCCCAGCGAGTCATAAAATGAGAGCTCAGAATCAGGAGCGATGGAAATAAGGTCTTTGCTGGTCAGTCTGGAAACAATGCTGTAAGTGTACTTCCTCACTCGCCGTTAGTGTGAGGGAAAACACAGCATTCATAAGTGAGTTCATAAATGATAGGGGCAGAATTTGGCCATTCGGCCCAAGAACTCTACTCCCCAATTCATCTACCTCTCCCTCCTAACCCCATTCTTCTGCCTTCTCCCCATAACCTTACACCTGTATTAGTCAGGTGTACCGAGGTACAGTGAAAATATTACACAGACCCACACACAGACCCACACACAGACACACACACAGACACACACACAGACCCACACACAGACCCACACACAGACCCACACACAGACCCACACACAGACCCACACACAGACCCACACACAGACCCACACACAGCTACCCAGTCAACAGAAAGTCAGTAGTAGTCAGTCTCTCGGTATTTAACTCCGCGAGTATGCGGGGTGTTAGCAGACCCGATGGACCGAATGGCCTGTCCTGCACCTGTGGTAGCACAAGGGATGGTGAGTCTCAGGCACTGTTTAAAAATAAATCTACAACTAAACAGTTATCTTTATCAGGTTAATGTCCAAATAAATAATGCCTCACATGGTTTCTGGAATGTTCTTCCCAGCACATACTGTAATTAGTGTTTTATTCACTCAAGACCACAGGATAAATAAACCCATTTAAGCATCTCCGTCTTAATTTAAGGATGTAAGTGTCTGTGTGACAATTCTCTCTTATCTCAGCTTGAGACAAATTCTGCAATATTAAAATAATGCTTTTCTCAAATATCGAGATGAAAGGCTCCCGTTCCAATGTAGATCATTTATATTCAAATCATTTACCTTTTTTTAAATAAAGATAAATAGGAAAATAAAGGGAATCCGGTATAAACAAGCATTGTTTCAGCCCTGCACTGTACAGCAGACCCTTGCTGTTTGAAGGAAAACAACTTCACTTGTAACAAAGACTTTGGAATTTACTCCTATCCTTTCCTTTACAAAATAAAAACACACAGAAACACTCTTACACACACACAAACACGTGCATATACACGCACACACAGACCCACAGACAGACCCACACACAGACCCACACACAGACCCACTCACAGACCCACTCACAGACCCACTCACAGACCCACTCACACCTTCAAGGCACAAGTCAGGACTGTGATGGAACATTCTCCACAGAGTCATGAAGTGATACAGCGAGTAAACAGGCCCAACGTTCACCCAACTTGCCCACACCGACCAACATGTCCCATCTACACTAGTCCCACCTGCCCGAGTTTGGCCCATATCCCTCTAAACCCGTCCTATACATGTACCTGTTGTGATAGATGCTGGAATGGAGGAAGTCTGCAGGTCAGGCTGCGCTGGTGGAGGCAGGGCTTTGGGTGAAGATTGCAGGACTCTGCAGGAGACAAGTTTGGGCGGGGCTCACAGGTGGTGAAGCTCACAGGTGGTGAAGCTCACAGGTGATGACGCTCACAGGTGGTGAAGCTCACAGGTGATGACGCTCACGGGTGATGACGCTCACGGGTGGTGACGCTCACAGGTGGTGACGCTCACAGGTGGTGACGCTCACAGGTGATGACGCTCACAGGTGGTGATGCTCACAGGTGGTGACGCTCACAGGTGGTGACGCTCACAGGTGATGACGCTCACGGGTGGTGATGTTCACGGGTGATGACGCTCACAGGTGGTGACGCTCACAGGTGGTGACGCTCACGGGTGGTGACGCTCACGGGTGATGAAGCTCACGGGTGATGACGCTCACGGGTGGTGACGCTCACAGGTGGTGACGCTCACGGGTGGTGATGTTCACGGGTGATGACGCTCACAGGTGGTGATGTTCACAGGTGATGACGCTCACAGGTGGTGATGTTCACAGGTGGTGACGCTCACAGGTGGTGATGTTCACAGGTGGTGACGCTCACAGGTGGTGATGTTCACAGGTGGTGATGTTCACAGGTGGTGACGCTCACAGGTGGTGATGTTCACAGGTGATGACGCTCACAGGTGGTGATGTTCACAGGTGGTGACGCTCACAGGTGATGAAGCTCACGGGTGGTGAAGCTCACAGGTGGTGAAGCTCACAGGTGGTGACGCTCACAGGTGGTGACGCTCACAGGTGGTGACGCTCACAGGTGGTGATGTTCACAGGTGATGACGCTCACAGGTGGTGACGCTCACAGGTGGTGACGCTCACAGGTGGTGACGCTCACGGGTGATGAAGCTCACGGGTGGTGAAGCTCACAGGTGGTGAAGCTCACGGGTGGTGACGCTCACAGGTGGTGACGCTCACAGGTGGTGAAGCTCACGGGTGGTGACGCTCACAGGTGGTGATGTTCACAGGTGATGACGCTCACAGGTGGTGAAGCTCACAGGTGGTGAAGCTCACGGGTGATGACGCTCACAGGTGGTGACGATCACAGGTGATGACGCTCACAGGTGGTGTGGTTACTGTAGCCTGTGACCTCAGGCAGCTTGAACCTCTGGAGTCAGTGTGTGTGTTGGTTTATGCGAATCCCATCCATCTGTAGCAGATCCCTCATGAGTGACCACACTCTCCCCTTACACAAGCCACCCCACATTGTTCAGACAACTGAACCACAGTTGGTAAATTTGTTGGCTTCTGTAAGGTGCCCGTGGCTTGTCGTTGAGGGGTGGAGTGTGTGGGAGAGTTGATGGGAATAAGGGGAGAATTAAATGGGATTAGTGTAGCACTGTTGTAAATAAATGGTCAGTATATGCTCAATGGGCTGAATGGCCTGTTTCAGTATGAGGTGACCCTATATAATCCTACATCTGCACTGATTCCATCTCAGAATCACAGACCTGAAGTCTGTAATGAATTTCCACATTAGAGGCTCTTGGGATTGGAATAACTGATCTCTTGACAGACTGCGTTTCCGACGGATAAACTGGAATAAAGGCTTTTAAAAAGTCTGCCATCAATTATTCAATCAGATTGAAGCCAGCAAGGGGAGAGGTCGTCCTTTACCGATGAGTGTTTCAAGCACCCAGTCAACTAGCAAAATAAAGCCAGGCAAAAACTCCTATTGGCCGCTCTATGACACACGCCATTGGCGTCCCTGTGCCGCGCTGCCATTGGCTGCGTTTCATTCACCTGGTGCTTCTGTCCAATCGAACCATGGAACCTTTTATCATTGAGCACCAGAACAACTTCTACCTGTGACTTCACAGGAGATGATGCATGTGGTCTGTGTTATCATGCTCACCATAATGTCTGAAGAAGTGTCCCGACAGAAAATGTCACCTATTCCTTCTCTCCAGAGATGCTGCCTGTCCCGCTGAGTTACTCCAGCTTTTTGTATCTATCCACTATAAAGTCTACATTGGTAGAGCTCAATAAGACAGATGTGGTGATTCATTTTTTCCCATTCACTTGTGCAGTGGTCGAAGTATTTGTGAGCACTACTCAGCTGGCCACTGTGCTGGTCCCAGAGGCAGGGAGTGGCAGGTTGTACACTCCAACCACACTCTGGGTAAACAACATCCTTCTGGTTTCCTTTGCGGCAGTCTCATATTTTCAGCACAAGTTCTGATCTTCCCTATCAAACTGGATATAACTCTGATCATCTACCCAATCAAATCCAACCATCAATTAAAGACTTCCAATAGATTGCTCTTCAATCTTCTTTTCTAGAGAAATAAAAGCCTTTGCCTGTTCTGTTTTTGCAGCTGTCATAATTTGGCATCATCCCTGCAAACCTTTCAGCATTATTTTAGCGTGGAGATTCTGCATTGGGCTGTTAGCACTGTAAAATGTCCCAATAGATCTAATAATGTTCTCAGGGTTGTGGCCCAAACTGCATCAGGAAATGTAAAGAAATGGCCAAAGGTTCGGTCGTGACTTTGGGAGAGGCGTTAATGGAGGGGCTTCAGAGGCTCAGTGATTTGAATGTGAGACTTCCAATATATATTGATAGATTTAGAACAGAGCTGAATTGTTAACATGTTTAGTTCCATACATCCATGTATATCTGACCATCAGATGCCACCTCCTGGGACAGATTGGGCCTGTGGTCAATGGATACCATGTGAAATTCAGGTTCAATTTTCCATCCAGCCAGTCCCACCCGTGGGATGTGAAACCCTAACCCTAACCCCAGAGACCAGGTTCAATCCTGACCTCCAGCACTGTCAGTGTGGAGTTTGCATGTTCTTTCCTCTGACTCTGGGTGCTCTGGGTTCCTTCCACATGTGGGTCTGTGGGCTACTTGGCCACTATGAATTACCTTCAGTGTATTGATGAGTGGAATATGAGGGGAGCTGATGAGGATATAGGGAGAAAGAAAAAATTGTGCTAATGGAAGATTGGTGTAAATGGATGCTTGATGTTGGGATGTACTCGATGGTGGTGAAGTGCCTGCTTCTGTGCTGTATCTCACCGACTCTTCATCATCACCATGTTTGAATGATATGTAACGCTGTTGGCAATACACAAATATAAATGCAGGCAGGTGGGACTAGTGTAGCTGAGACATGTTGGCCGGTGTGGGCGTTGGGCCGAAGGGCCTGTTTCTGCGCTGGATCGCTCTATGATAGACTGACGTGTTGGGCTTCACTAGTTCACATTTCATTCAATTTCCACATTGACAACGTGGATAAATTAATAGAAGGTAGACAAAATTGCTGGAGAAACTCAGCGGGTGCAGCAGCATCTATGGAGCGAAGGAAATAGGCAACGTTTCGGACCGAAACCCTTCTTCAGACTGATGTAGGGTGGGTGGGGGGTGGGTGGTGGGAAGAAGAAATGAAGAGGAGGAGCCAGAGGGCTGAGGGAGAGCTGAGAAGGGGAGGAGGCAATAAGGGCTACCGGAAATTGGAGAAGTCAATGTTCATGCCTTTGGGGTGTAAACTGCCCAAGCAGAATATGAGGTGCTGCTCCTCCAATTTCCAGTGGTGTTCACTCTGGCCATGGAGGAGGCCCAGGACAGAGAGGTCGGATTTGGAATGGGAGGGGGAGTTGAAGTGCTGAGCCACCGGGAGATCAGATTGGTTATTTCGGACCGAGCGGAGGTGTTCGGCGAAACGATCGCCAAGCCTACGCTTGGTCTCACCGATGTAGATCAGCTGACATCTAGAACAGCAGATGCAATAGATGAGGTTGGAGGAGGTGCAGGTGAACCTCTGTCGCACCTGGAACGACTGCTTGGGTCCTTGAATGGAATCGATGGGGAAGGTAAAGTGACAAGTGTAGCATCTCTTGCGGTTGCATGGGAAAGTGCCCGGGGAGGGGGTGGTACGGGTGGGAAGGGAAGAATTAACCAGGGAGTTACGGAGGGAGCGGTCTTTGCGGAAAGCAGACAGGGGTGAAGATGGGAAGATGTGGTGAGTGGTGGGGTCATGCTGGAGGTGGCGAAAATGACGGAGGACTATTTTTTTGTATGTGACGGCTAGTGGGGTGAAAGGTGAGGACTAGGGGGACTCTGCCCTTGTTACGAGTGGGGGGATGAGGAGAGAGAGCAGTGTTGCGGGGTATTGAAGAGACCCTGGTGTGAGCATCATCTATAGTGGAGGAGGGGAACCCCCGTTCCCTGAAGAATGAGGACATCTCCGATGCCCTGGTGTGGAACACCTCATCCTGGTAGCAGATGCGGCGTAGACGGAGGAATTCTGAATAGCGGATGGAGTCCTTACAGGAAGCAGGGTGGGAGGAAGTGTAGTCTAGATAGCCATGGGAGTCAGTGGGTTTATAGTGAATGTCAGTCAGAAGTCTATCCCCTGCGATGGAGATAGTGAGGTCAAGAAATGGTAGAGAAGTGTCGGAAATGGTCCAGGTGTATTTAAGTGCTGGATGGAAGTTAGGATAAATTAGAATAAAAGTTAGATGCCGGAAAAATTAATCTCTGTTTGACTGCACTCCACCCACTCGACCTCCTTGTCCCTTTTGTCCAAAACTTTACATATCTTTTCCTGATGGTTGAACCATCTACCAATGAGAACAGGTCCCCTCTGTTCCTCTCTCTGAACCTAGTCTACCTCCTTCTCATCTCTTTGTTATCTTCTCTGCTCCCAGGTGAACAACACCACCTTCTCCAATCTGAACCTCGGAGCTGAAATCCCTCATCCCTGAAATGGTTGTGGTAAATCTCAGCACCCCCTCTCACGCCTTTGTATCCTTCATGAGGAATAGGTTCTATTTGTTCACCTCCCTGCTATTATGCTTCATGCCTCTGTCTGAGAATCCTAGGATTACACACCACCTCGCAACATGCTCTGCCACTTCCAGCGATCATGCTCGATGAACCCAGCTCTCTCTCTTCCTACACTCTTCCTCACAACAATTATCTGCCGATTGCATCAATTCACACTTCTCTGTATTAGATCTCATCTCCCCCCTGTCTGCCCATTCACTGGTTGTCCACGCCTCTCTGCAATGTATCACTTATCTCAGTATTACCACATTCCCAATGTTTGCAGATGCAACATTGAAGGTTGACAATGTAAAGCATTAGATATCATTTTCTGACATCATTGGGCCAATCATTTCATTCTGTAGTGCAAAACTGAACTATTTATTTTCTAATAGCACAGATGTCAAATCTTCCAGGTTTACGTTGCTGCACATTAACAAACTCTCTGCTATTTGAATGTAACATGTCAATATATATTAGGCACCTTGGTGCCACATTACTGTACTTACTTCTAATAAAATTAAAATATTAAAAAAAAACTCTGCTATTTGAACTTTAACATTTTTTTTAAAGAGCGGCAGCTGACATTTTCAAATTGCTTCACCCTCAGGCCCTGCTCAGAATCGAGCCACGAGCTGATGATCCTAAACTCACTCCCACTTCCCATCAGATGAACCGCAGGCAGGCTGACTTCACATGAAACACGGTCACTTAACAAGGAGATGTTTGTAGCTCCAGTACAGCCCAGGCTGCTCACTGGGGCAGACACAGACACACATGTCCTCCCGCACCCCTTGCTCACCACTGCCCAGTGTCAGAGGTTATGAGGAGAAGGCATGATGGGCTGAAGATCTTATGATCTTAAGCCCATCCTCCCAGCGGCTAATCCTATCCCAGTATTTCCATTTACAAACAATGTCATGCCCACCAACCTCTGGATGCTCCTCCACTCCTCCAACCCCCAGAGACCCCTGCCTTCCTCCAGCTCAGCGCTGTGCTCCAGCGCTCCACTGTTGGCAGCTGTTCAGAGGCCAAAGTCCAAACTCTGGAAGCAGAATCATGGACAACTCCCTCGGCCTGCTGAGTCCAGCGATCACTGAGCACCCTGCAGTAATCACGTTGTTCCCCCTCACTCTGTGATCACATCACTCACTGACACACTTGGGACCATTGACAGTGGCCAATCAACATGTTAACATGGATAGGTTTGGGATGTGGGCCAAATGTATGAAAATGCGATTAGCTTAGATGGGACATCTTGGCATGGAATGTGTTGGGCTGAAGGGCCTGTTTCTGTGCTGTGCTGTATCTATGACACTAAGATAAGAGAGCTAAACAAGTTCTTCATGCTTTATGCTGGGCAGGCATCCTGCATTGTGACAGCTCGATGCAGGTTGATGCAGGTTGATGCAAACACTTCTAAATGTCTTTTTATTTTTATTTTTGTTTTAAAATAGGTGCAGCAGTAGGCCATTCGGCCCTTCGAGCCTGCACCACCATTCAATATGATCATGGCTGATCATGTCATTCACAGCGTTTTGATGCTTTAGATTTGGATACCAGGAGCAATCTGTTTGGCCTACATGATTTGTTGTGGATGGGTCCAGCCCTCTAGCTGGGGTCTAGGTCCACATCTCGTGCATGAAGCCCACCCTCCAACAATCCCATCGTCCACCCTAGCTCACAGCCTCCCCCTGCTCTCCGCACCTCCACCCCAATGGCCCATGTCCACCCTCGCCACCACCACCAAAAGCTGCTTCAGATACAAAATGCTGGAGTAACTCAGTGGGACAGGCAGCATCTCTAGATGGAAGGAATTGGTAATGTTTTGGGTCGAGACCCTCTTCAGACTGATGCCTTGCATTCTGCACTTCCCTCCCACGGCCGTTTGCCTCCCCGCCTCAACCTCTTCTATGGAAATCCACCTTCACATTTACGTCTTCCACATGACTCTGCTAGTCCTCCAGAATCTTTTGTCACACCTCTGCAAACATCCTTGGAGCTGTTTTGTGTGTTGAGAGCACAGAAGCATTTCTGTCTCCCACTCAACACGTTTCACCATCACATTCTGATACAAGCTCAATGCTTTCATTCTCAGCACGGAAATTGCATGTTAAATATTCTTCACTATAATCATCCCCAGCATCCCTGCATCATATTCTGTATGATCATGAGGGAACGCAGTGCTGTCAAGTAAGGCTTATTATCGGAGACACAAGAAACTGCAGGTTCTGGAATCTGGATCAAGGAATCAATTGTGGATGGACTCAGTGGGTCAAGCAGTGTCCGTGGTGGCAAAGTGATGGGCAACATCTCAGGTCTTGAAACGTCTATGCTCCCTGTGTCTCCACAGATACTGAGGCAGCTGCACTACCCACTGCACCTTTGTCTTACTCTTTGATCAAAGGTAGAATCCTGAGTTTTGCAGCCACAGGGCCACCCTGTGACCTATCCGTAACAAAGACATGCAATAATTAATGGCCCTGCTCATTTCATAGGACATTGACCCCAGAATGTGACACTAGTCCACCTCACGTGACAGACCGTTCAGGGTTAGGGGCGAGATGAGTGCAGGAAGGGGCAAAGCTCCCAGAAACTCAAGCCTTGACAACCAGAAGCTCAGCGGCCATTGGTGGCCGAACAAGCCCCAAATGGGAGAAATCCCAGATTGTTTGCAGGGATGCAACTGGAGAGCGTTTTGGGTGAGTGAGGATGGAATCTCTGAAGGAATCTGAAGCTTTGTTTTGTTCATGCACGGTGACCATTGGTGGCGAGGACAATATTCAACGTCCATCCTTCTGTGCCCATGAATCGACAGCCCCTGGCCCATTTCACAGGGCAGTTAGTGGTTAATCATGTGGTGACCCAAGAGTATGTGGTACAGGGCTGGGATCATGGGTGACACTGGAGTGTGTGGTACAGGGCTGGGATCACAGTGATCCAAGAGTGTGTGGTACAGGGCTGGGATCACGGTGACACTGGAGTGTGTGGTACAGGGCTGGGTTCATGGTGGAGAGACATTGTCCCATCACAACCGCTGGCACTCCAAGTCTCGGTCCCCACCAACCCCGCCAGACAAGGAGGTCTGAGTAACAACATATCTGTCTCTATGCTCGCGAGTCGCTCCTTGAATCCCAAGCTGGGATCAGAGACACTCTCAGCTTAGTGGGGCTTCCTGACCAATATATGAGGAATTAGAGAGGAAGGTAGCAATAGCCTTGGGCAGCATGGACGAGGTGGGCTGAAGGGCCTGTTTCTGTGCTGTATGACTCAATGACTCGTCTGACCCAGGGTGAATGAACACAAACCATAGGGAATGATTTAGTGAGCGAACAGGTCCAAGGGTATTTTGACGTCAGACAATAAAGATCTATCTTGCCTGTAACTTCTACTCATTGAAAAATAGCTCAATAAACCTGAAGGAACCAAATGTGAAAGCTGGAGGAACTCAGCGGGGCAGGCAGCATCTCTGGAGAAAAGGAATGGGTGATGTTTTGGGTGGAGACCCTTCTTCAGACTGAGGGAGACAAGAGATATAGACGGTGATGTAGAGAGATATAGGACAAAACCAAAAAACTAACGATGATATGGAGACAGGCCATTGGTCGTTTCTGTGTCATATGTGGGTAGAAGATGTCCTTGGAGTTGTCACCACTCTGCCTGTTACCACTAACTGCGCTCACATTCAGATGTTCCCCAATCTGCCCATCCTTCTGGCACTAACTAACCTTGCTAGACAAAGACAAATGACAGGCTTCTTTAAGTAGCATGTTTAATCCTCTGTGACTTCTCCAACAGCTCTCCCTCTGTGCTATGATACTATTCCAGGGATTCTGGTCACCATGGGGACTCCTTAAACATGTGGTGTCTTCACCCACGGTTGCCATTGGAGATCTACGTCGGAGCTCTTTAAATGAGAAGCCGCAAACTCTCAGGCTGACCCCAGAAGTTGCCGGTCAGTCAGAGCACTGTGTGTCCAGTGCCCAGTGCCCAGCCCAGCCCCCCAGACTGCAGGCTGACCATTCAGACCAGCCCAGCCCAGGCTGCACCGTCCAGACCAGCCCAGCCCAGGCTGCAGACTGACCATCCAGCCCAGCCCAGCCCGGACTGCACTGTCCAGCCCCCCAGACTGCAGACTGACCATCCAGCTCAGCCCCCCAGACTGCAGACTGACTGTCCAGCCCAGCCCAGCCCAGGCTGCACCGTCCAGACCAGCACAGCCCAGGCTGCAGACTGACCATCCAGCCCAGCCCAGCTGAAACATATAAGATTAAGGGTTTGGACACGCTAGAGGCAGGAAACATGTTCCTGATGTTGGGGGGAGTCCAGAACCAGGGGCCACAGTTTAAGAATAAGGGGTCAGCCATTTAGAACGGAGATGAGGAAATACTTTTTCTCACAGAGAGTTGTGAGTCTGTGGAATTCTCTGCCTCAGAGGGCGGTGGAGGCAGGTTCTCTGGATGCTTTCAAGAGAGAGCTAGATGGAGCTCTTAAAGATAGTGGAGTCAAAGGATATGGGGAGAAGGCAGGAACGGGGTACTGATTGTGGATGATCAGCCATGATCACATTGAATTGTGGTGCTGGCTCGAAGGGCCAAATGGCCTACTCCTGCACCCATTGTGTATTGTCTATTGACTGGATCCATCTTCACACTGCCTTAAGATATTGACAGCTTTGAAGATTCTACTCACAGAAAAAGCCTGGGCTTTTAAAAATCGCACAACGCATTGAAGCAGTTTGATAATGGCATCCTGCACCAGTTCCTGACGATCGCAGAGAGCTCTAATTAATTGGATGATCATTTCAAAAGGGAACTCTTGCCCACTCACAAGATTGCAATCCTGACAAAGCCATGTTGCTCAGACAGACAGGTCACCAACAACATTGTGTTTCACACAGCGGAGCTTGGAAGAGATGTGGAGGAGAGTTCATTTTGTCAACACACAAACCAGCGAGCCCTGCATGTGGGCCGGGGCTGTAGACAGCTGACAGATTCCCCCTGTTCCTGACAAAGCCCCCACCTCATTCTCCAGCACTCCCCCGACCATCACACACAAAAACATTTGCCCAATTTACTCGTATAGATGGTGGGGAGAGGGGGGAGAGAGAGGCTTGGCAGGAATAAACTTTGCAATGAGAAGCAGAATGAGAAACGACCAACGATACGATTATCGAGGTGGAAAGGGAGGGAGCAGCCTCGTCCTTTATTGTGCAGTTTGATGAGGAATTTGAGGAGTATTTTCGGAGATGGGCATTTTAGACTTTGTTTTGTTTCAGTGCAAAAGCTTTTGCAAGATCAGAGGCAGCCATTTGTCACAGTGAGACTCCCTCAGGCTGGCTATCAATTATGCATGAGGCAGTGAAGCAAGTGTGGAGCAAGATAAACAGAAGGAGAGCAGAGCAGAGCCGAGCCACATCCCTGTGCCACCAATGTGACGCGTATTCACAGCAGCCAGCCGCATTGTCTATACAGACACCACATAGATCATTCACCAAGGCACTGATTTAGTCCACGATTGCTGGGGAGATTTATCTTCCTCGCTCAGCACTGACTCACTAATACCAGCTCCCCTCCTCTTCATTTGCCAAAACACATTTACCCGTGGGAATTGGAAAGCATGGACATGCAGGGCTGAATGGCCTCCCTCAGTTGGTCCAGTCAGTCATTGCCTGAAGGTCTAACGAAGGGACCCGATCCAAAACGCTGTCTGTCCATTCCCTTCACAGATGCTGCCTGACCCGCTGAGGTACTCCAGCACTTTGTGTTTTTGCTCAAGGTTCTAGCACCTGCAGTTCCTTGCCTTGTGTCTCCACGGCTGAACGGAACGGTTGGTTTTTGCTTCAACAGACACACACACATGGACACACACAGATGGACACACACACATGGACACACACACATGGACACAGATGGACACACACACATGGACACACACACACATGGACACACACACACATGGACACACACACACATGGACACACACACACATGGACACACACACACATGGACACACACACACATGGACACACACACACATGGACACACACACACATGGACACACATGGACACACACACATGGACACACACACATGGACACACACACATGGACACACACACATGGACACACACACATGGACACACACACATGGACACACATATAGAGAGATACACACACAGACACATACATTCACACATACACTCACACACATACCTATGCACCAACACACATATATACACACACGTACAGACACACAGACCCACACATGAATACACATATGGACACACACACACATGGACACACACACACACAGGGAGACACGCACATACACTCACACAGACCCACCCACACACGAATACACATGTGGATACACATGTATGCACACACAAACACACATATACATAGACACACACACACTCACACATGTGCACACAAACAGCGAGTGCAAAAGACAAAATAAATGGTAGGAGGGGAGAAGAATAGATCTCAAAAACAAAATAAGGCGTGTAAGAATAGAAAGAAGTGGAACAAGTAAGAAACAGAGGCATTCAAACAAAATACTAAGGATGTTCACAATTTGAAATAAAACCAGAACATGCTGTCAATGTTCAGCAAGTCAGACAGTACATGTGGGGAACGAGACAGTTTCTGGGAATAGGTGGAGATTTTTTTAAATATTTTAAGAAGCAAAAAAGGATGGAGAGGGAGTAGGGGTGAGGACAGGGTTATTTGTTGGCAGTGACAATAGACAATAGGTGCAGGACCAGGCCATTCGGCCCTTCAAGCCAGCACCGCCTTGTGTGACGGGGCCAAGAGTGCATGACAGGAATGGGTGGAAGTGCGATGCTCTTTGAGGGCAGTGATGGGGACAACACAATCACATCAGATTACCAGCAGGATTACAGCAGCGCAGGGCTCTGCTGCTGGGAACATTGATCACTTGTAACTGTTGAACTCATCAGTGGGGCTGCAACACAGGAAGGCAGAGGGCGGTCACAGTGGCACAGCGGTAGAGTTGCTGCCTTACAACGAATACAGCGCCAGAGACCCGGGTTTGATCCCGACTGTCTGTACGGAGTTTGTACGTTCTTCCCGTGAACTGCGTGGGTTTTCTCCGAGATCTTCGGTTTCCTCCCACACTCCAAAGACGTACAGGTTTGTAGGTTAATTGGCTTGGCAAATGTAAAAATTGTCCCTAGTGGGTGTAGGACAGTGTTAATGTGCGGGGATCGCTGCTCGGCACGGACCCGGTGGGCCGAAGGGCCTGTTTCCACAGTGTATCTCTAAACTAAACCAAGATGCTTCACATTGACCTTGGTCAGAGCAGTTCAGGAGACAGGGAGCGGAGAGGAGGAGGAGGTGGGAATGAGATGGAAAGTCCAAGTGACAGGCAACAGAAATCCCTAGTTCACAATGTAAACGTCTCCATTCCTACTGGACGGGCGAGACAGTGGTGTAGAGGAGGGGTTCATATAGGGGGGGGTCATGGCAGCTGTGATCTGCAACATGGATAATGCATGATGGCACCCTTCCTGACACAGACACACAGGGACACGGACACGCAGGGACACGGACATGCCACAGGGACACACATGCACATGGACACGCAGGGACATGCACAGGGACATGCCACAGAGACATGCATGCACACGGAAACACAGGGACACGGACATGCAGGGACACGGACACACAGGGACACGGACATGCAGGGACACGGACACGCCACAGGGACACACATGCACATGGACACGCAGGGACATGCACAGGGACATGCCACAGAGACACGCATGCACACGGACACACAGGCACACCCACAGAGACACGCATGCACACGGACATGCCACAGAGGCACACGGACACACAGGGACACGGACACGCAGGGACATGGACACGCCACAGAGACACGCATGCACACGGACACACAGGGACACGCACAGGGACATGCGCAGGAGCCAGGCACGCACACGCGTGTCTCTGCGTGGCACACCCCAACCTGCAGCCGTTACAGTAAACATGCTGAGGGGTTCTGCTTCACCCACCAACAGCGATCAAAACACCTGTTGTATTTGCCAGTTCCACCACTACCCGTGTACATTATTTATGTAGCAATTATAACAATAATTATATACAATAACAAATCCCAGCAAATCTTCTTGGATATGATCCATATTCCAAAATAATAATTATCTTGATCAAAACAGGGATTATAAAGAATTTGCTAAGACTGCTTCTGGAGTGCATTTTTATTAAACCCATCACAGAGTTGGTGTCCTAACCTGCGAAGGTGCAATGCATAACGGGTCTGCCCACGAGGTGCAATACAATGGCCAATTAATTCAGGCAAGAAAATGCAGTTTACAACAGGAAGCTTTAGTACTGCTTAAAGAGCTTAGCGCGTTTTATTTCCTTGCCTGGCCAGACAAAGGAGCTGAAGAATAATTAAGAGATTAGCATTTCCAATTGTGAAAGACTGCAGAATGTTAATGCATGAACAGGGAAGGTTGGGAATCCTGTTCCATGCAGAGAGGATGTGGAAATCGTGGAGGAGTGGAGACCACAACACACAAGGTCAACGCACCTGTGCACGATCCCCCAATAGTCATTGATTCTCAATTTCATTCAGCGTCTGACGGCACTGACTCTGTACTCACTGGAGTTTAGAAGGATGAGCAGGTTTCTCATTGAAACCTATGGAACAGTAAAATGTCTGGATAGAGTGGATGTGGAGAAGATGTTTCCACTTGTGGGAGAATCTAGGATCAGAGGTCACAGTTTCAGAATAAAAGGAAGTACCTTTAGGAAGGGAAAACCGTTTAAAAAGAGCGCCAAAAAGCAGCCAGAGTTAGCCCAGAGCTTACGTGGATCTTGGACAAGCAGCAATAAAGAGAAGCAGGGAGAAGAGTTGGTTGGCTGAAGCCCGTGGGAGAGGTGAGTCAGAGGGGGAAAACAGTTTAAATGAGGAATTTGGTTTGTTAATTGGTTAAATAGGCAATTTATCAGTCAATATAAGCAAGGCTGCTCAAAGGGAGCGGCAGTGAGGGAAGTGCCTTGTGTGGGAAGTGTGAGTCTTCGGCGAGGAGGCTGCGGGAGGAGGCTGCGGGAGGAGGCTGCGGGACGAGGCCACACGAAACGCTGGAGAGGGAGAGACGAAAGAAGGAGATGTCAAGCAAGCTGATTCAGTGTGATGCTTGCAGTATGTGGGAGCTCAAGGACACCGCTGGTGCCTCTGGCTGCTACAAATGTGAGAAGTGCATCCAGGTAGAGCTCCTGAAGGACCGTGTTGGGGAACTGGAGAAGCAAGTGGATGACCTCAGGTTCGTCCGAGAAGCTGAGTCATTCCTCGACGAGTCCTACAATAAAATTGTTACACCTAAGGTACTGGAAGAGAGAAACATAGAAACATAGAAAATAGGTGCAGGAGTAGGCCATTCGGCCCTTCGAGCCTGCACCGCCATTAAATATGATCATGGCTGATCATCCAACTCAGACTCCTGTACCTGCCTTCTCTCCATACCCCCTGATACCTTTAGCCACAAGGGCCACATCTAACTCCCTCTTAAATATAGCCAATGAACTGGCCTCAACTACCTTCTGTGGCAGAGAATTCCACAGATTCAGCACTCTCTGTGTGAAAAATGTTTTTCTCATCTCGGTCCTAAAAGAGTTCCCCCTTATCCTTAAACTGTGACCCCTTGTTCTGGACTTACCCAACATCGGGAACAATCTTCCTGCATCTAGCCTGTCCAACCCCTTAAGAATTTTGTAAATTTCTATAAGATCCCCCCTCAATCTTCTAAATTCTAGCGGGTACAAGCCAAGTCTATCCAGTCTTTCTTCATATGAAAGTTCTGACATCCCAGGAATCAGTCTGGTGAACCTGAAGATGGGTGATGGTGAGAAAGGGAAGGAAACATGGAATGCAAAAGTCCCCGGGTGTTGTACCTCTTGTGAACAGGTTCACCCACTTAGAAGCTGTCGGGACAGAAGACGTTATCACACTGAGTGGCGCACTGGCTTGCAATGCCGTGGTAGTTGGAGACTCCATTGTGAGAGGTACGGACGGGTTTCTGCGGCAACAGACGGGATTCGAGGATGGCGTGCTGCCTCCCTGGTGCCAGGATCCAGGATGTCATGGACAGAGTGCAGAAAATCCTCAAGGGCGAAGGTGAACAGCTGGAAGTGGTAGTGCATGTTGGCACAAACGATGTCGGAAAGAAGGGGATGAATATTCTGAAGCGTGACTTTAGAGAGCTCGGAAAAGTGCTGAAAGGCAGGACCTCCAGGGTGGTTATCTCCGGTTTGCTTCCAGTTCCTCGTGCTGGCGAGAGCAGGGCCTGAATGTGTGGCTGAGGAACAGGACCTGAATGTGTGGCTGAGCAACTGGTGCAGGGGGCAGGGATTTAGATTCTAGACCACTGGGATTTGTTTTGGAGTAAGGGGGAACTGTACAAAAGGGACAGATTGCACCTTAACAGGTGGGGGACCAGCATTCTGGGAGGCAGGTTTGCCACTGCTACACAGGTGGTTTTAAACTAAATAAGGGGAGGGGGTGTCAAATGGGATAGTCAAGGACGGAGTTAAAGGGAAAGAGAGTAAAGGGATAGTTAATGACCCCAGAATTAACGGGAAAGAAAGCTCACAAAGGGATAGGAGAGTATGGCCAAGTGTAATAGGGATCGATGTGAAAGGTGAGATGCGGAAGGAATTAAAAGTATTGTATATGAATGCGCGAAGTATAAGAAGTAAAATAGATGAGCTTGAGGCTCAGTTAGAGGTTGGTAGATATGACATTGTGGGGATTACTGAGATGTGGCTGCAGGAGGATTGGGCATGGGAAGTTAATATTCAGGGTTATACATCCTATAGAAAGGACAGGCAGGTGGTTAGAGGAGGGGGGGGGGTAGCTCTGCTGGTGAGGGATGGAATTCAGTCCCTTGCGAGGGAAGACATAGGGACTGACGAGGTAGAATCACTGTGGATTGAGTTGAGGAATTGCAAAGGCAAGAAGACACTAATTGGTGTTATCTACAGACCCCCAAATAGTAGCCCGGATGTAGGGTGTAAGTTGCAGCAGGAGTTAAAACTGGCATGTAACAAAGGTAATGCCACTGTGGTGATGGGGAATTTCAATATGCAGGTAGACTGGGAAAATCAGGTTGGTTCAGGACCCCAAGAAAGAAAGTTTGTAAAGTGCCTCTGAGATGGATTCTTAGAGCAGCTTGTTATGGAGCCGACCAGAGAAAAGGCAATTCTGGATTTAGTGTTGTCCAATGAACCAAATTTGATAAGAGAACTCGAGGTAAAGGAACCGCTTGGAGGTAGTGAGCATAATATGATTAGTTTTAATCTGCAAATTGAGAAGGAGAACGTTAAATCGGAAGTGTCAGTGATGCAGTTGAACAAAGGGGACTATGAAGGCATGAGAGGGGAGCTGGCCAAAGTAGACTGGAAAGGGATCCTAGCAGGAATGAAGGTGGAACAGCAATGGCAGGAATTTCTGGGCATAATCCGGAAGACGCAGGATCATTTAATTCCAAAAAGGAAGAAAGATTCTAAGGGGAGTAGGAGGCAACCGTGGCTGACAAGAGAAGTTAGGAATAGAATAAAACTAAAAGAAAAGATGTATAACACAGCAAAGAGTAGCCGGAAGCCAGAGGATTGGGAAACTTTCATAGGACAACAAAAGGAAACAAAACGAGCAATACGGGCTGAAAAGATGAAGTACAAGGGGAAGCTGGTCAGGAATATAAAGAAGGACAGTAAAAGCTTCTTTAGATATGTTAAGGGAAAAAGAATAGCAAAGTCAAATGTGGGTCCCTTGAAGGCAGACACGGGTGAAATTATTATGGGGAACAAGGCAATGGCAGCAGAGTTGAACAGATACTTCGGATCTGTCTTCACTGAGGAAGACACAAACAATCTCCCAGAAGTACTGGTGGAGAGAGGATCTAAGGGGGTAGAGGAACTGAAATAAATTTTCATTAGGCTAGAAATAGTATTAGGTAGGCTAATGGGACTGAAGGATGATAATTCCCCTGGGCCTGGTGGTCTGCATCCCAGGGTCCTCAGGGAGGTGGCTCTAGAAATAGTGGACACATTGGTAATCATTTTCCAATGTTCAATAGATTCAGGATCAGTTCCTGTGGAATGGAGGATAGCTAATATTATCCCACTTTTCAAGAAATGAGCGAGAGAGAAAACGGGGAATTACAGACCAGTTAGCCTGACCGGTGGTGGGAAAGATGCTGGAGTCAATTATTAAAGAGGTAATAATGGGGCGTTTGGATAGCAGTAAAAGGATTAGTCCAAGTCAACATGGATTTATGAAAGGGAAAACATGCTTGACTAATCTTCTGGAATTTTTTGAGGATGTGACAAGTAAAATGGATGAAGGGGAGCCAGTGGATGTAGTGCATCTAGACTTTCAGAAAGCCTTTGATAAGGTCCCGCACGGGAGACTGGTGACTAAAATTAGAGCACATGGTATTGGGGATAGGGTGTTGATGTGGATAGAAAATTGGTTGGCAGACAGGAAGCAAAGAGTAGGAGTGAATGGGTCCTTTTCAGAATGGCAGGCAGTGGCGAGTGGAGTGCCGCAAGGCTTGGTGTTGGGGCCGCAACTGTTTACCATATATTAATGATTTGGAAGAGGGACTTAGGAGCAACACTAGCAAGTTTGCGGATGACACAAAGCTGGGTGGCAGTGTGAACTGCAAAGAGGATGTTAGGAGGTTGCAGGGTGACCTGGACAGGTTGAGTGAGTGGGCAGATGTGTGGCAGATGCAGTATAATATAGATAAATGTGAGGTTATCCACTTTGGTGGCAAAAACAAGGGGGCAGATTATTATCTCAATGGGTTTAAGAAGGAACTGCAGATGCTGAAAAATCGAAGATACACAAAAATGCTGGAGAAATTCAGCGGGTGCAGCAGCATCTATGGAGCGAAGGAAATAGGCAACATTTCGGGCCGAAACCCTTCTTCAGACTTGATGAAGACTTGGTCTGAAGAAGGGTTTCAGCCCGAAACGTTGCCTAATTCCTTCGCTCCATAGATGCTGCTACACCCATCTGAGTTTCTCCAGCATTTTTGTGTATTATCTCAATGGGGTTAGGTTAGGTAAGGGGGAGGTACAGCGAGACCTAGGTGTCCTAGTACACCGGTCACTGAAAGTTGGTATGCAGGTACAGCAGGCAGTGAAGAAAGCTAATGGAATGTTGGCCTTCATAACAAGAGGATTTCGGTATAGGAGTAGAGAGGTTCTTCTGCAGTTGTATAGGGCTCTGGAAAGACCACATCTGGAGTATTGTGTACAGTTTTGATCTCCTAATTTGAGGAAGGACATCCTTGTGATTGAGGCAGTGCAGCGTAGGTTCACGAGATTAATCCCAGGGATGGCGGGACTGTCATATGAGGAAAGATTGAAAAGACTAGGCTTATATTCACTGGAGTTTAGAAGGATGAGGGGGAATCTTATAGAAACATATAACATTATAAAAGGACTGGACAAGCTAAATGCAGGAAAAATGTTGGGTGAGTCCAGAACCAGGGGCCACAGTCTTAGAATAAAGGGGAGGCCATTTAAGACTGAGGTGAGAAACTTTTTCACCCAGAGAGTTGTGAATTTGTGGAATTCCCTGCCACAGAGGGCAGTGGAGGCAAAATCACTGGATGGATTTAAGAGAGAGTTAGATAGAGCTCTAGGGGCTAGTGGAATCAAGGGATATGGGGAGAAGGCAGGCACGGGTTATTGATTGGGAATGATCAGCCATGATCACAATGAATGGCGGTGCTTGCTCGAAGGGCCGAATGGCCTCCTCCTGTACCTATTTTCTATGTTTTTCTATGAGATGAGGAGGAATTCCTCTAGTCAGAATTCATTGCCACAGATGGCTGTGGAGACCAAGTCATTGGGTATTTTTAAAGCGGAAATTGACAGGCCTTTGATTAGTACGGGTGCCAAAGGTGATGGGAAGAAGGCAGGAGAATGGGGTTGAGAGGGAGAGATAGATCAGCTATGATTGAATGGTGAAGTAGACATGATGGGCCGAATGGACTAATTCTGTTCCTATGTCTTATGGTCATTCCAGCTCCTTTGTGGGGGAAATGACAACAATTTCATGCAGGGCTGTGGTAAAACATTTTAGGGTGCCTTCATCCTATTAACGGGCAGAACAATGGTGCAACTGGTAGAGCTGCTTCCTCACTGCTCCATCAACCCTGGTTCAATCCTGCCATCTAGCATTGTCGGTGAGAGTTTGCATACTCTCATTGTGACCATGTACATCACAAAGACAATAGATTACCAGATTCATTGGCTGCTGTACATTGCTTGTGTGTGTGTGTGTGTGTGTGTGTGTGTGTGTGTGTGTGTGTGATTGGTGTAAATGGGTGCTCTATGGTCAACATAGACTTATTGGGCTGAAGGGTCTGTGTCTGTGCTGTATAACTCTTACCTGAAGTCATCACCAAACACGAAATGCCCTCTCGCTGAACCAACACATCGCTTGGTTTTGCAAATCAATCTTGCTCTCCTTGGACAGGTTCTTTATTCCATCCACAGTAACCTGAACAACACACTCGGCTATTTTTAGTTGACCATGTGCATCGGTCAGCAGTCTGTAGGTTATCAGAGCCTGCTAATCATCTCGCCAACGCAAAGACCAGCTGTTCACACGAGTGCCTGCAGAACTTGCCCACTGTGACGCCACAGTGGAGAGAGGGCAGAGAGATTAAACCATGCACTGGGTACGTTCCAGCATCTCTGAAAATCTCCCTCGAGCACAAGGGCAATGTCATATATGGACCAGGACAAAGGACATTTGGGAAAGAACAATATGAAAATCTTTCTCATGAACTCTATTTCATCAAAAACTTTGAAATCAGAGCCTTTCATTAGATATCAGTAAACTGCATGGAATATGAAGCAGTCATAGCATGGAAACAGGCCCTTCGGCCCAACTTTCCCACACCGACCAACATGCCCCATCCACATTAGTCCCACCTGCCCACGTTTGTTCCATACCCCTCTAAACCAGTCTTATCCTTGGTCCCAATCTCCATTCCTCTTCTTACTCCATCCACATTTTTCTCTATTCCTTTCTCCCTCATGTCATTATCTAACATCATAAAGAGTGTTTCATTGAAATAGAACAATTAAATTCTTACTCAATGCCACTTTACCAGCACATTAAGCCACCAGCACAACAGATAAATATACAATAAGCTATAATACAATAAATTATCAGTTATGTAGAACACAGAGTGCTGGAGTAACTCAGCGGGTCAGGCTGCATCTCTGGAGAAAAAGAATTGGTGACATTTTGGGTCAAAGAAATGTCTCGACCTAGGTAACCAGGTTATAGTATGCACTTCCAATTGAACAATGTCCATCGGGGTTCGGTACGAAGTAGGGTTCGGGTTAGGATTGTGCTCGGTGACTGAAAAGCCTGATTGTTGATGAGAAGACACAGTTCCTGAACCCAGAAGCAATGGTTCAACCAGAACAGAGATCCTAGGACAGAAACAGGCCCTTCAGCCCAACACCAATTTGCTGACCATCACATACCCAGGTGCAGTAATCCCATCTGATTCTCTCACATTCCCATCCACACCTCTCCATATCCTACACTCTCTTCCATTCTAGGGGCAATTAACCCACCAACCAACATGTCTTTCGAGCGTGGGAGGACCCAGGGCAAACCACCACTGTCATAGGGAGAACAAGCAGACTCCACATAGACAGCAGCTGCAGTCAAATCAAACGCGGCTCACTGGAGCTGTGAGGCAGTGGTTTCACCCGCTGCAGAACTGTGCCATCCATAAATAACTGCTCCACCATTCCTTGTGGGCGCGGGTTCCATGTCAGTTTCACAGGAAACATTAGTTTCCCTCAGTTCTCCACTGAATATATTAGTGACCACCTCAAATTCCTGACACCTAGTTTGTTTTTGCACACCAGAAGAAACATCTTTATCAATTCCTCCCACGATCTTTGTCAACTATCAGTGATCTCGTCTTGTTTACTAAAAGTTATTTCAGTGCCTCGATATTGTTTAGATATCTAAATCTACAAGCACAGTTTTGGTGAGGCACATGTCAGGTCGGGGGGAGTTCCCCTTCGCCACGGGTACCATGTAATCCCGTGCTACCTGCTCCATGGTCAGATAGTCAGCGACTAAACCGTCTCCCCACCTGGTTTTCCAGGTGAGGAGGGGGCTGTGGACCCCCAGCTGGACCAAAAACAAGACCTGTCAAAGGGCGGATGAGCTTCTAGCGAGCCAACGGCCATCCACACTTCAGTAGAAGTTGCGATCACTGTCGTACACAGCATTGTAAGGAATTATGATAAAGCACACACACCAAAATCCTATACTACCAGCGGCGGAAGTCCGCAGGAACTGGAGGACAGAGATGTGTGGTGCGTCCGTCACCGTTCCCGTTGGAAAGCAGCACCACTGCGTCGCTAATGTTTTCAACGATGATGATGAATGAATTACTTGAACAATCTCAGTCTCCCTCTTTTGCCTTCATTGTCTTCCCCTGCGACATCACCACCTCACGCCGAGATTTAGTTCAATGATCACTGACAGTTCTCAATTACAGGAACTATTACTTACGTGTAAGCCAGTGAATCATACTCAAACAGTGGTGGCTTTCCCAACCCATCTCAACCAAAACACGTCACATAAAACAGCTCAACCCCTCAATTAGTCTTTATCTGTAACTCACATTGAGATGACCGTTACTCTATCGTGAAGTCATTTCATCTAATGATCTGGCTGGGGATAAATATATTCTGTGAATCTGACCTGGTCACATCCAGGCTGAATCAGCTCTCAGTCCAAGGACCAATAATCTTGTTCACATCCAACTTGACCAGGGACATATGTTACAGATGCACATGACGTTGGTAAGGCCACGTGTGGAGTACTGGCATCTGTTCTGGACGTCATTAAACTGGACAAGGTTACTGGGACTGCAGGATCAAGTTCTAAAGAGAGGCTGGATCTTTTATACATGGAGCCTCAGAGTGACCTTATATAGGTGTTTAACACCACAAGGGGCATGTATAGGGCGAGTGGCCATAGTCTTTTTCCCGGGGTAGGGGAGTCCAAAACTAGAGGTTATAGGTTTAAGGTGAGGGGGGAAAGAGTCAAAAAGGACAGGTGGGCAATGTTTTCACAGAGTGTGTTGTGTACATGGAATGAGTTGCCCAGGAAAGTAGTTGAGATAGGTACAATATTTATTTTCCCCATTGACACAACTGTTTTCATAACATGATTTTCTACACGTGAAGTTTCTTAGGAACATAACGAGGATGTTATAGCAGAACTCGCAATGTCCATTACAATCCATGTAAAGTCTGAACATTACTCGCTGTACGATCCATGTGAAGTCCGCACCAGTTAAACTCTCCCCGAGGTATCCTGTGTGTTACACTCTGCTCCATCCCATCAGTTGGGTTAGACTGCAACTTATTTCAGTAATGCGTTATTTACCTGGACTCCCTCACCCCAAATGCCAGCAACTCGTACCCCACTAGATACACAAAATGCTGAAGAAGGGTCTTGATCCATAACGTCACCCATTCCTTCTCTCCAGAGATGCTGCCTGTCCCGCTGAGTTACTCCAGCATTCTGTGCCTGTCCAGTTTAAACCAGCATCTGCAGTTCCTTCCTACACAACTCACTCCCTACTACTCCTTACTTATCCAACCTCTTTGACTGGATTACATCTTTAAGTCCCTGTTCATTTTCTACGTATAATCCCCACGATTATATCGCAGCTGTAAGTCACTTCCAGTTACGTTATATTCTCTAAACTACCTGAACCCTTCATATTCCAGTTTGTTCCATTGTTCTAGATACATACCATCATCTATTGTTATAGATATATACCATCATCTATTGTTCTAGATACATACCATCATCTATTGTTCTAGATACATACCATCATCTATTGTTCTAGATACATACCATCATCTATTGTTCTAGATACATACCATCATCTATTGTTCTAGATACATACCATCGTCTATTGTTCTAGATATATACCATCATCTGTTGTTCTAGATACATACCATCATCTATTGTTCTAGATACATACCATCATCTATTGTTCTAGATACATACCATCATCTATTGTTCTAGATACATACCATCATCTATTGTTCTAGATACATACCATCATCTATTGTTCTAGATATATACCATCATCTGTTGTTCTAGATATATACCATCATCTATTGTTCTAGATATATACCATCATCTGTTGTTCTCCCATCTCAACTCAACCCCTCACTTAGATTCCAGCTCACTTCTAATCATTATCACACCTACACACCATTTAGATAGAAACAGCATGAAACAGGCCCCTCAGCCCACCAGCTCCATGCTGACCATCAACCACTCATTTACACGAATCTAATTCAGTTTTAGATAGATAGATAGATTCCTTTATTGTCATTCAGACCTTTCGGTCTGAACGAAATAATGTTGCCTTTCTCTTCATAATATTATCAATATTCCTCCAAATGCCACCAGTACCTACAATCCAGGGACAATTTACAGCACATAATTAACCTACCAACCCGCATGCCTTTGGGATGAGGGGGAGAAACCGTAGCATCCAGGGAAAATACGCACAGTCACAGGAAGAATATACAAACTCCAAGCAGACAGAAGGTGAGGTCAGAATTAAACAATGCGAGGCAGTAACTCTACCAGATGTGCCACTGTGCTGTCCTAAAATGTGAACACTCCAATTTGATTCCATTTGGATTTCATTCCTGGTATCTATCTGTTGCTATGCATATAAACTACTGAAATCCTCCCTTCTCACCACACCAACATACTCCTCCATCGGCCCTGCTCGTTATAAGGTATCCTTACCGTTTAATTAGATTAAAGCTTGTGAACAATTTTACACTTGAGGGAGGAATGTACTTGAGGAGATGAAGAGCCAGGGTGCTTGATACACCTGGTGCTCTATCTTGGAACAGTTGTGGAAGGATCTGGAGTTGAGATCATACCCCCCCCCCCCCCCACCCCCCACCTAACATGACAACCCCGAGATGTCAGGGTTCTTTAAAAAAATGTTAAACCAAACCGGAAACAGAAAATGCTGGAACCCCTCCGCATGTGTGTAGAGAGAGAGACAGAGTTGACTCTTGTGGTCGATAAACAGCGACCAAAGATGTTATTCTGTTATACAACCCAACACTATGAATATTGATTGCTCTAACTTTAAGTGATGCCTGTATTCTCTCACCATCTCTGCCCTCCACCAAATCATACTAGCTTTGAAGTCGTCTTGTTGAGTCTCATTGTCTGTAACTTGTTCTCACCTAACACAGAGGGAACAATGACCTGTTTCATTTATCTCTGTTACTTTTTTTGCATATCTTTCATTCATTTGTTCTATATCTCTCTACATCACCGTTTATATCTCACAACCACTGAATTATTGAGTTACTGAACCCGGCTTTGATGCTACCAGTTAGTAGGCTCTCCAATGTACATCTGTAGAAGCTTGATAGAGCATCCATCGATGGACGTAGAGGCGTTGGTGAGCTGGCTTTATGTTTGTATCAATGTACTAGGCCCCAGGACAAATCTTCAATGATACACGCCCAGGAATTTGAAGCTGTTGACTCTCTCTCTCTCCACCACATTTCTGGGTATGAATTCCTTTCTCCAACATTCGGCAGTGCATTGAGTTTCTGAGCTCATTTCAAAGTGATAGCTTTCAAGGCTCTGTCTGCTGATGTTGTTTAGTGAGGACAGTTTGATCTAATTTCTATATTTGACAAGAGCTAATCACACGGAGCTCTGGAGAAGACACTTCCCTGAAAATAAGAAAACATTTGTGGTGCCTGGATGCCATGAACAATCTCACAGCTGATGAAATAAAGAGCAGTTGCTGTAATAATGAAGCAAGTGAAACAATTAGTTCCAACCATCAATTCACTAATGATTAGATAATGGCCTTGATGTTGATCAAACAATAAATCTTGGCTTGGACACCACCAAGAACTTTTCTTTCTCAAAATGGAATCCTTAAAGGGCACCCGAGAGAACATTTGGGCTTCAGCTCATAGTTCCACCTGAAAGACACTGTCTTTGAAGGCAGCAGCCTGGGTCTGGACCCCATCCAGGAATGACGAGCAAATGTTGTTGAAGTGGCAGCTGGCAAGACCAGGCAAGGACGTTGACCACGTCCGCAAGGCTCCTTCTGGGGAGACTCATTGGGGGCTTGTCAAGGATACATTTCACACAGTGGATGAAAAGTCCAAAAGGAACTGAGAATGGAAATATAATAATCCTGCTTGTTTATGATCCTTTGCTGGTTCAAGATAAAGTGTGGTCGTACATTTGGATCATGAAAACGCCACAATCAAATCCATCTCCACAACTCTCCCTGACACTGCAATCCAGTCCCTCATCAATGTGTTATAAAGAAGTCTATCCTCCTGTCATTTTTGTTTCACCTTCATTCTCTATCTTCTAGTTCCTGATGCCTCCACCATATTCTTTCTATCTGCTTCCCTTGTAATGACATTTTGTCACCTATCCTTTTTCTCCAGAGATGCTGCCTGGACCGCTGAGTTAAGCCAGCACTTTGTATCTATGGTATAAACCAGCATCTGCAGTTCTTTGTTTCTACATGATGATTAAACCATTGGATTATTGAATAAAATACTGTTTAGTAATCGAGAGACATTTGGATCACTAATCCATTGCAATTTGAACAGTTTAGTTAAGTTTATTGTCACGATACCAAGGTCCAATGAAAAACTTTATTGTTGCTTGCTAGCCAGGCAGTGAAAAGACTATACATGATTGCAGTGCGGTGGCACAGCGGTAGAGATGCTGCCTCATCACCAGAGACCCGGGTTCGATCCTGACTATGGTGCTGTCTGTAGGGAGTTTGCATGTTCTCCCTGTGACCATATGGGTTTTCTCTGGGTGCTCCAGTTTCCTCCCATGTTCCAAAGATGTACAGGTTTGCAGGTTAATTGGCTTTGGTAAAATTGTAAACTGTCGTTAGTGTGTAGGATAGTGCTAGTGTACGGGGTGATCGCTGGTCGGTGTGGACTCGGTGGGCTGAAGGGCCTGTTTCCGCGCTGTATCTCTAAAGTCTAAAGAAAATCAAGCGGTTCACAGTGTAGTGATACAGGGCAAAGGAAATAACGTTTAGTGCAAGATAAAGTCCAGTTAATCCCAAATAAAGATAGTCCAAGGGTCTCTATTGAGGTAGATGGGAGGTCAGGTCCGCTCTCTAGTTGTGATCAGATGTGGACAGACCCAGGAGGAAGGACAGAACCCCTGGAAACCACTTCTCTCTTTACGTACGCAACTTCCCAACACAATCACAACTTCCTTCCTTCTGGAAAATGGCAACGAGTCCCAATTGTCCTCGAGTAAATAATGAAGGAAAATGTGGATGTTTCTTCTGAATCTTCTGAATTTTGTAGTCGGCAGGGCAGTACTCTGCATATCGCCAACTTGCACAATTTTACATTGTTATCAAGCCAATTAATCAAGCCAATTAATCTACAAACCTGCACGTCTTTGGAGTGTGGGAGGAAACCGAAGATCTCGGAGAAAACCCACGCAGGTCACGGGGAGAACGTACAAACTCCATACAGACAGCACCTGTAGTCGGGATCGAACCCGGGTCTCTGGCGCTGCATTTTGCTGTAAGGCAGCAACTCTACCGCTGTACCACCGTTTTAGGAGTATCTGTGGCATATTCACCCTCAGGATCAGTCAGTGGTTGCCATGCCTCGATTGTTGTTGTTGTTGGCAACCTTCTTCCAATGTAGACACGCTTCCCTCTGCTACTTCCTACTCCAAACATTCTTTCCCAAGGTGTTTCGGAAACGCACCTCACCCACTCCTATTCAGGTTTGAAGCTTTAGAAATGCAGGGTGGATGAAGGCCCTTCGGCCCACTGAATCCGCGCCAACCAGCGATCCCCGTACACCAACGCTATCCTACACAATAGGGACTATTTACAATTGTTTTTAACCGAACCCAATTAATCGACAAACCTGTACGTCTTTGGAGTGTGGCAGGAAACTGAAGCACCCAAAGAAAACTCACTCGGTCACGGGGAGAACGTATAAAGACAGATCAGCCGCGATTGAAAGGCGGAGTAGACTTGATGGGCTGAATGGCCTAATTCTGCTCCTATCTTACGAGAACAATGAAACTCTTGAAACTCAAGGTAACCAGACCAGAACAGCATGGAACTGAAGTACATGGTGAGACCAAAACAAAGTCCATTGTTGTGCGGGGTGCTTCACGACACTGATGGCTGATGGGGTGAAGCTGTTCTCGAATAAAAGGACATATTTTCAAAATGGAGATGAGGAATTTCTTTCTCCAGAGGATGGTGAATCTGTGGAATTCATTGCCACAGATGACGCTGGAGGTCCTGTAATCTTTGATGTCTTTCTTAATCAAGAACCTTTCAATCACTGCTTTAAAAATACCCAATGTCTTGAGTCTATGACTCTCTAACTCTCTGCATCTCTGCTCCTTATATCAGGCTCTATTGTCCAAGTAATTGGGCATTTGTTCCCCAAAACCTCTCATGTGACCAGATACAAAACTTTGTCTGCTAATTGTCAATGAAGAGTTTGAAATATTTTGTTATATTAAAAGTGCTGTAAATATTACTTGGAGAAACATCAATTTACACACAGCAAACCAACACAACACCGAGATAGTCATAGTCACAGTATAGATACAGGCCTTTCGGCCCAACAGCACCATGACAGCTCTCCTGCCCCATCTCTACTACTTCACTGATCCCATTTGCCAGCACTATCTAAATGTCTCTTAAACGTACTGATTGCATCTGATTCCATCACCTCCTCGCAGAATGTCTGGGAAGAAATTGCAGATGCTGGTTTACACCGAAGATAGATACAAAAAGCTGGAGTAACTCAGCAGGACAGGCAGCATCTCTGGAGAGAAGGAATGGGTGACGTTTCGGGTCGAGACCCTTCATCAGCCTGTCTACCTCCTCTCATGATGTTATTTACTTCAATCAGGTCACCCCATCGCTCCAGAAGAAATGTACAGTCTATCCAATCTCTACCCCCATCACTAAAGTTGGACTAAAGTCGCAGAGTTCATGTTTGGCCACAACATATCTAAGGCAAGTTCAATCATAAATGCAGGAAATGCATAGCGTCATTGAGAAGAGACAGAGTCAGCGTTTCAGTCCAGAGACTCGTATCTGAAATATGAGCTCTGCTCCTCTCTCCGCAGGTGCTGCCTAACCTGCTGAGTGTTTCCAGCAGTTTCTGTTTTTATTTTAGATCTCCAGATCTGCAGTTTTTGTGATTTTCGCAATATTTTTCTCAGCTTGACATCGGATTAACAATGTACAAAAATGCTGGTTGTTTCTTCCCCCAATGTTTTTACAGAAATGTACCTCAGGGTCCTGCAATGCAAGATGTTTACACAAAGACCAAGTCCTCCCCCTACCCCCCCCCCACCCCAATCCCCTCAGAGGCTGCCCCACCCACAGTTTCCCCACAGGGAATAAACCGCATCTTGTGCGTAGGAAAGGGTGGCACGGCCTCACAGCGCCAGAGACCCGGGTTCGACTCTGACTACGGTGCTGTCTGTATAGAATTTGTACGTTCTCATTGTTTTCTCAGAGATCTTCGGTTTCCTCCCACAGACGTGCAGGTTTGTAGGTTAATTGGCTTGGTATAAATGTAAACATTATCTCTTGTGTGTGTGTGTGTAGGAGAGTGTTAATGTACGTGGGGATCACTGGTCGGCGCAGACTCAGTGGGCCAAATGTCCTGTTTGCTTGCTGTATCTCCAAACTAAATTAAACGTGGATAGGTGACATCTTGGGTCGAGGACCTTCTTTGATCCAAAACATCACCTATCCATGTTCTCGAGAGATGCTGCCTGACCCGCTGAGTTACTCCAGCATTTGTGTCCTTTAATGTATTAACCAGCATCTGCAGTTCTTTGTTTTTACAGTTTCCACAACTTATACTTCTCTGTTTTTCACGACAATTTCAGGCACTGCATCTTCTCCATGAAATGTCCCTCTCATCAGGTGACTCCAATCTAAATCCAGCTGATGTCGTCACGATCACCAACAAATACCCTGGCTACAAATTTATCTACGGGCCCTTTTTTCCCCACAAACTAGTACTTAACTGAAACTCTGAGCGCAGAATACATTACATGTACAATAGAGACTAATCTCTATAGAAGATAGACAGTTGTGATGGAAGGCCTCTATTCTGTGGCCAGTGGAGTTCCACAGGGATCTGTGCTGGGACCTCTGCTGTTTGTGAGATATATAAATGACTTGGATCTAAAGATTCGCCCAACACCTCCGCTCGGTTCGCAATAACCAACCTGATTTTCTAGTGGCTCAGCACTTCAACTCCCCCTCTCGTTCCGAATCCAACCTTTCTGTCGTGGGCCTCCTCCATGGTCAGAGTGAGGCCCATCGTAAATTGGAGGAGCAGCACCTCATATTTCGCTTGGGTAGTTTACACCCCAGCGGTATGAACATTGACTTCTCTAATTTCAGGTAGTCCCTGCTTTCTCCTCCCCTTCCCAGCTCTCCCTCAGCCCACTGTCTCCGCCTCTTCTTTTTCCCTCCCCCTCCACCCTCACATCAGTCTGAAGAAGGGTCTCGACCCGAAACGTCACCCATTTCCTTTGCTCCATAGATGCTGCCTCACCCGCTGAGTTTCTCCAGCATTTTTGTCTACCTTGGATGTAAATGTAGATAGGTTGGTTAGCAAGTGAGCAGAAGACACCACAATGGGTGGAGTTGGGGACAGTGAGAAAGGATTCAGGCCAGTTACTTAGATGGGCGGAGAAATGGCAAATGGAGTTTAATACGAGCATGTGTGAGGTGTTACCGTTTGGGAGGTTGAAGAGGAAATATGCAGTGGATGGCATGACCCTTAAAGTAGCAACACAAATAGAGGCATATGGTATGCTTGCCTTCATTGGACGGGATATTGAATATAAGAATTAGGAAGTTATGTTACAGCTTTATAAAACTTTGGTCAGGCATTTGGGGTATTGCGTGCAGTTCTGGTCACCCCATTTCAGTAAGGATGTGGAGGAGGTTTACCAGAATGCTGCCTGGGTTAGAGGTATTAGTTATGAAGCGAGCGTGGACAAGCTTGGATTGTTTTCTCTGAAACATCAGAGGTTGAGGAGAGAAGTTTGTAAAATGATGAGAGGGGCAGATAGGGTAGACAATCAGAACATTTTATTTCCCAGGATGGAAATGTCAAAGACTAGAGGGCATAAGTTGAAGGTGAGAGGGGCAAAGTTTAAAGGAGATGTGCAGGGCAGGTGTTTTACAGAGGGTGGTGAGTGCCTAGAGTGGTAGAGGCACATACGATAGCGGTGTTTTAGAGGATTTTAGATAGGCACATGGATATGCAGGGGAATGGGGGGGATATGGATCAGTGCAGGCAGAGGAGATTAAATTGGTATTATGTTCTGTTCTTTGTTCCAAATGATATTGCTTATAATACAGTATTAAAGTACATAATAATGAAGATAAATGGCCTGTTGCACGTTCTCGACCCAAGATGTTGGCTTGTGCCTCCACAGATGCTGACTGACCTGCTGAATTCCAGAGTTTCTTTTGTGCTCCAGATTCTAATATCTGCAGTCAAGGTTATTTCACATTCAATTATCAAAGCTCCTTGCGTTTTATCCACTAGATGCGATGTGAAATCACAACTGGACGCGTACTTGAAGAGTTATAAGGAGAAAGCAGGGGCCTATGCAACTAATTGGAAGCTCCTTCAAAGGGCTAACCCAGGGCTGATGGGCTGAATGGCTTCCCTCAGAGGTCTTAACATCATGTGATAGGAGCCGAATTAGGCCATTCAGCCCATCGAGTCTATTCCGCCATTTAATCATGGCTGAGGTATCTCTCCCTCCTAACCCCCATTCTCCTGCCTTCTCCCCATAACCCCTGACACCCGCACTAATCAAGAATCTATCTATCTCTGCCTTAAAAATATCCATTGACTTGGCCTCCACAGCCGTCTGTGGCAGTTGCCGGATGCATTAAATGTCTTCTGGGGGGACAAGTGTTGCCTCTCCACCAACAAGCCGCAATATTCCTGGCACGGCCTTTCCTTTGAGCATATGCAGGGTTTGTTCGCAGTCTTCAGGAGGAGATGCATTAAGCAATGTGATGGAAGGAAGTAGAAGTCTGTATATGCCAGGTATTGACACAGACAGACAGCATTCACTCAGTGTGTCGTGTTCTGTACAGACCTGCTGTAACATTGCTATCCATACACCCAGGAAGCCAGATACTTAGTTTAGTTTAGAGATACAGTGCAGTAACAGGCCATCTGGCCCACCAAGTCCACGCCGACCAGCGATCCCCGCACACTAACACCATCCTACACACACTAGGACAATTTTACATTTATACCAAGCCAATTGATCTACAAACCTGTACATCTTTGGAGTTCATCCCGTTCTAGACCAGAGCAGAAACATCACCATGACCCTCACTAGAAGGTACACAGTTCCAAACATCACACACCTTCATATTCTTAGCCCTTTCCCCAACACGGAGCTTACACAGGGTCGGTGGGATCCACAGGAGTTGTCTGCTCTTCCCAAAGGACCACTGGATCAGGAAGCTGTGCCTGGAATCCAGAGGTTCCAGAGGTTCAGAGGTGAAGCACAAATGCAAGCAATCCCAGTGAGGAAACTCATCTTCTTGCTAACCCACAACCAACCAAGCCAGCTCAATACCTGAAACTTTCTGAAGACCAATTACTGAATTTATAGTTCAGTTAAATGAGAAAGCATTTGTAATTATGAATTATTTGAAATGTGGATATTAATGAGACTGTAACTCAGTTAATATTCCAAAGGTGGTGCAAGGGAAAAAATACATTCCTGACAAAAAAGGAGTATGAGTATTGTGTGTGTGTGTGTGTACGCATGGACAACCTGTTCCCTTTGTGCCTGTATGTGTTGACATCATGTAATCCTGCTGAATACAGCATTGAGCAGTGTACTTGCTTCATAACAAGGTAATAGAGACACTGACAGGAACATTCAGCTTGAAGACTCAACATGTACAGTAGATACACTTTGATGTATGTATACATTCTTTGTTCATTACTGAGGGCGTTACAACTCTTCCCGTTGAAATTCCCACAAAGTGGACATCTTCTTTGGCCTGTGAGGACACTGGTAGGATAGTTTCCCAGAGGCCGGGGGATCCATCTGCTCAGCGTAAAGAGCGACCCTTGCCCCTGGAACAGACATGACTCCCAGACACAAGCCAATGGGACTAGCTTGGATGGGGCATCTTGGTCAGCATGGACGAGTTGGGCCAAAGGGCCTCATTCCATGCTGTACAACGCGATGATTCTATGGATCTAAGATGCACACAAGACTGAGATGCAGCAAAATATCTTCACTCCCTCTCAAGTGAGTCATGAGGCAGAAAAGGACAAATATGGTGTGACCTTTTCATCTTTAATCAGAGCAAGGAACTGAGACAGCTGAATTACAGGCATCCTTCAACTTGTTCCCCAGGTTCAGGCGGACCTGGGATGGAGTCTTTACTATCTTCATTCAGTGCCATCTCATCTCCAGCTTGGACACAGGTCGGCTGTGGACTCAGTAAAGTACCCAGCTATCGACGCTGGGATCTGTGTGGTGAAGAAGCACTTGGAGAGCTGGAACAATGTGTTTCAACAGACTGCAGGGGGTGGCTTCCAGCAGCTAAATCAATCTTCCAACTATGATCTCCTTTGTAGATGCAGTATTGTCAAAACACTAATATATGGAGGTGGAGTTATTAAGAGGGGCACGTCCACAAAAAATACGTACAAACCTATTTTGCAGGAGAAAGTTTTTACTGTGGAATTGTTTCGTAAAATCCCTCATATTTAGGTGCACCTCCTGATCTGACATAATTATTGACGGCACACACTGGCTGTAGAATGCTGCTGATTTGTGGAACTAACTGCCTGTAAACCGGCAGGCAGGTTTCTATGCTACAGCAGGAATCACATTTATAAAGCACTTACAGATTAATTAAAAACTGCAGGTGATAGAAATCTGAAATAAAGCAGAAAATGCTGGAAAAACTCAGCATCTCACTTGCCATGTCTCCATCACTCAGATGATTCTCACAACATGACTCCATCACCGCCTGGGTTAGTATCTTTGTAGTCTTTCGACTTTAGAGATACAGCCCTTTGGCCCACCGAGTCCGTACTGACCAACAATCACTCCCACACACTAACACTACCCTACACACAGGGAACAATTTACAATTTTACCAATTAACCTACAACCCTGTACGTCTTTGGAATGTGGGAGGAAACGGGAGCACCTGGTAAAAGCCCACACAGTTCACACCAACTGAATTCAATTATATTAATATTTTCTCTCATAAGTTAAGGGTGTCATCCCAAGCCGCTAACCTACCTCATTGCAGACTTTACACTTTTTATCTACGTTTTCTCTGTTCCTGTTAATGCCATACTGTTATATTAACAGAATATTCTGCACTGTTCATTTTTCTCTTTGAATTACCTGTTTGACCCATGTAAGTCATGATTCTACTCACGTATGATTTGACTGAACAGGACGCAAACAAAGCTCTTACGAATCTATATATCACTAAAACTCTCATCTTGTTTGTTATTCTGTGTGCGTGCGTGCTCCCGGGAACTACGCCAAAACGGTACATGATAGCGCTACCATTTTTGGACCACCTTACTTACAATTGCCTTGTGGTGTGTTTTTTTTATCAAGTTTCGTTCAGATCGATGTTATATTTTACGTTATTCACATTTTTAACTTTACTAAATCCAGTTTGAGAAAGAATCACTTCAACTTGCAGTGGCAGTTACAGCTATGCCATCACAATGGGATCTCATTTACATAACCTGCCCATGAGCAGTGCCCCACCCGACAATGACATCACAATGGGAACTCATTTACATAAACTGTCCATCAACAGTGTTCCACCAGTGCAATGAGAGATTTATTACATCATTGTAAGGAGAGTGAAGGAGCGGGGGAGGGGGAGACATTTTATTTAAACTGTGTTTAGTGGGGGAGTGCGATAGGGGAGAGATGAGAGGTGAGGAGTGGGGGAGCAGGGGAGATAGAGGGAGAGGAGGGGGGGTAGGGAGGGAAGAGGGGTTATGGTGGGAGGGAGGGAGTGACTGAGGGTAGGGGAAAGGAGAGTGAGGGAGAGGTGAGTGGAGGAGGGGAGGAGGAGAGGGAGGATGGAGAGAAGGGGGAGGGAGTGTTGGGGGATGAGGGGAAATGAGCCACAACTGTGCAGTTGGGGGCTATGGGTGAGTGGTGGAATATTGCGTTGGGGGAACGGGGCCCAACGGGTCCCTCTTGGTCTACTAAACCAATAAAAGTCTTGATATCACGTCCTTCATGATGAACCCCATTATTTCCCAGCCATGGGATCGAGCCAGCAGGTCAATTGCTCCCCCTCTCTCTCTCTCTCTCTCTCTCTCTCTCGTTAATAAGTGCGATCATATTTCCTACTTCCATCTTTCAAAAATCTCA
>CM075992.1:280597-339361 GCA_038087875.1 Malacoraja senta
AGATCCCATCTCAGGGTTGCTAAACTCAGCCAGTCTGTAGAGGATTCTCTCTCCCCAGATGCTGCCTGACCAGCTGAGTATATCCAACACTATATGCCTTTGTTTCTTCCGTACGTCCAGTGTCTACAGTCTGTTGGTTTAATTTAATGACATTCAGCCTGAGATAATCACATTTACCTCGATCCAGTGGTGGTCTGAGGTCATGAATCATTCAGTCATAGTCATACAGAATAGGAGCAGGCCCTTCAACTCAACTTACCAATGCTGACCAAGGTGCTCATCCTATACTAGTGCCACCTGGGGACTAGTATAGATATATCCCTCTAAACCATTCTTATCCATGTTCCAGTCCAATTATCTTTAAAAGTTGTTATGGTATCTGCCTCAACTAGCTCCTCTGGGTCCATACACCCACCACCCTCTGAGTGAAAATGTTGCCCCTCAAAGCTCGGTCCTCTGGTTCCAACTCTGGGTAAAGATCCTGTGTTGATTCCAAGTATTGACCAGAGCAGGTAAGGACAGCAGACTCCCATCAACAATCCTGTAGACAAAGACAAGACACAGAGAGCTGGAGTAACTCAGCGGGTCAGGCAGCATCTGTGGAGAACATGGATAGGTGACGTTACGGATCTTCTCCAGATCTATTTAGTGACAGAGTCATACAGCTTGGAAACAGGCTCTTTGACCAACATGTCTCATCTACACTAGTCCTATCGGCCTACGTTTGGCCCATAGCCCGCTAAACCTGGCCTATGCAATACTTGCTGGGATTTGCTGGGATTTGAGTCGCTGCTGGTTCTGCTGCCAGGTCTCTGATGATTATTTCAATAGATGAGTCATTGTGCTGCCTGGTAGTCCAGTGAGATGGGCAGCAAGTGCAGTGTTGACCAGTAGGAGCGGCCATTGGATGTGACCGGTGTTGTGGTCACATAATGAATAAACCTAGTGTGGTGTTGGTGGTGTTGGTGGTGTGTGGAGGGTGACGGAACCTACCAGGGGCCCCACAAACACCAGGCTGCTTCTCGATGTCATCTTCACCATTGGCCATCCCTGGAGTTCAGGTTGGACGTCACTCTTGCCCATTCCACTCTTGCCCGGAAACACCCAACCTACCTCATCTCCTTCTGATTTCTCCCATCCGTCCCCACATCTCCAAGTCTGGGAGAGGGGGGACCTTCCCATCCAGCACCCCCTGGTTCCCATCGCCCCCCCCCCCCGCTGGTGTCCGTAACCCCTTTCCCCCCCCACACACACCCCCCCCACCCCACCCTAACCCCACCCCTCCCCCCACCCCTCCCCCACCCCTCCCCCCACCCCCACCCCCTCCCCCATTCGGCCCTTCAAGCCATTCAATGTGATCATGGCTGATCATCCACAGTGACAGCATCTCCATCAATCACCTGGAGACCGAGGGAGGAGGGGATAGATGGGAGGGGAAGGAGGGGGGGAGGGAGAGAGAGAGAGAGGGGGAGAGAGGGAGGGAGAGAGGGAGGGAGGGAGGGAGGGAGGGAGAGGGAAGGAGGGAGAGAGGGAGAGAGGGAGAGAGAGAGGGAGGGAGGGAGGGAAGGAGGGAGGGAGGGAGGGAGGGAGAGAGGGAGGGAGCGAGGGGAGGGAGGGAGGGAGGGAGGGAAGGACAGAGGGAGAGAGGGAGGGAGGAAGAGAGGGAGGGAGGGAGGGAGGAGGAGGAAGGACAGAGGGAGGGGTAGTGAATGTCCACGAGGCAGCATCCAATCAGGCAGCAGTCTTGCTCCAACAGATGGGCACATAAAGCGTGCGGAAGGAGCAGAGGCAGCAGCAGCGGCAGCAGCTCACTAAAGCTGGGACACACAGACAGATAGACAAACAGACAGACAGGCTGGCAGACAGGCAGACAGTCAGACAGACAGTGAGACAGGCAGACAGTCAGACAGGGAGCAGCACGCTGGCACCTGCAGCATCCAGCCCTTTTTTATTTTGAGCGATTGTGCGTGTGTGTGTGTGCGCGTGTGCGTGGCTGTGAGTGTGAGTGTGTGAGTGCGTGAGTGTGTGTGGGGCTGTGTGTATGCACACGCTTGTGTGTGCGTGTGTGTGTGTTGAGCACGCGCACCACTTGTGCAATACTTTATGTACATCCGAATCCACCTCTCGAAGAAAGAAGAGAAAATAAGATTTTGACAACTGTCCTCTTGTAGATATTTTATTTTCAACAAGACATACAGCTGCATCGGATCTAAGACATCGCCTCTCTGCACATTAAGAATGGTCACTGTAGGTATTTGTGTTTTTTATTCTCTCTACTTACGGCTCTGACCCTTCTTTCATGTCGTCTTTTGTTCCTGCACCACTGTTGCTAAGATTTGTGTAAGCAGCCTTTTGTGTGTTTCTTATGTAAAATGGCTCCGCTCTCCCTGGCTTGGACATCGCTGGGTGGGTCTGTATTCTCCAAGGACAGGGACAGACCCAGGGCACAGAGACGACAGCAGGCTCCCCCTCCCCCTACCCCCCCCCCATCCCCCCACCCCCGGCGGCACGCTCAATATGGGGGGGTCTCGGCAAGGCCGATCAAAGAAGCTTTGCAGCAGAGACATCTCTGCTCACGGTCTCAGAGCGAGGGGGAGACAGAGGGGGAGACAGAGGGGGAGACAGAGGGGGAGACAGAGAGGGAGACAGAGAGGGAGAGAGAGGCATTGGCCCCCAACGTCACCTTGCACCATCATTGGGTGGAGTGCGGATCGGGGCTGGAATAAAGACAGCGGAGGCAATGCCGTGCTTGTATAATGTGACGGCACGATCCCTGCAGCGGCTCCCGCGAACAATGGGAGCAAGGGAACGCTGGCTCGGAGAAAACCACGAGGGGTTCTGGAATTAAACCTTGCTGCTCTGACAGGCCAGGAGAACGCTGCATATTCTGTACTGGACTGTATTATACTGTAGCAAGGATCGAATATCCATGTCCTCTCCCCCCTCCTCCCTCACCGCCCCATCTCCCTCCTGACCTCCCCCCTCTACCCCACTCCCCCCATTTCCTCACCTATCTCCTCCCCCTCCCCCCCCATCTCCACTTAACACCTCCCCCCCCCCCCATTTCCTCACATATCCATCTCTACCCCCCCCCCCCGCCATTTCAGGCAGCCGACAGCCTGTGTTCGGCCATTTATCATCTTGCCAGTGAAAGCAATAGATCAGTGCGAGTTGTCACCAACAATGAGCCCATTCTGCTGCACCATTGCTGAGATGATGCGGTCAATTTGCATCAGGCACGAACGACCCTGACCACAGCCACTCCCCACCCACCCGGCCACTGACCGTGGTCATCTCCCCGTTCAGGGTGCAGGGAGAGGAGGGTTTCATGGTGACAGGGAAACTACAGATAAGGGCGAATGAGAAATGAACAACAGCAACGAATCCTACGTGAAGATGCCCGGCGCATTGCTGTAGCCGGGAGAGCGGTGAAACAGACAGAATATCAGCTTGATGTATTTCCTGCCCCCAACATCCAACGCATTGTGAAACAAAGCACCAATCTGTTTGCCCACATGCTTCCCCCCCCCCCACCCCCTCAGAGCTACCCCTCCCTCCCCACCCAACCCACACCTCCCTCCTCGGGAACGTGACGAGCTGAGGAATTACTGGAATGCAAAATGAGCAGCGCTGCTTCAGGATAGATGGACAGCCAGGAGAGGTGGTTACGTGAAGAGCCTTGTAATGGATGTGAGATACTGCACAGAGAGAGAGGGGTTGGAGAGAGAGGAAGACCATGGCTGACACACACTGATGGAGCTGTATCCAAACCCGCTCCCCACCCCTGCAGGACACGGCCCCACCTTTGTGCCAAGGTTAAGCGGTCAATTGGTCAACGCACCAACTGGTTCTGCTCCTCGCCGCTCCTCTCCCCTCCTTGACCCAAACTGAGCAATGGCCAGGACAGGGAGGAGACTGGAGCCATTCTAGACATGGGGGCCAGGACCGGTCAATGTGCCACTGTGCCAACTCTTGGCCAGAATTGACACGCTCTTCCTCCAAACTGCAGCCAGATGGGTGAGGGCTGGTGGTCAGTGAAGCCAAGACATTGACCAACATCCCCACATCACGGAAGCTCCAGCCACAGTGTGACCACCTTAACCAGGGCTAGCAGTTCCACATGCAATGCCATGGAATAAACCGCCTGTCCCCTCTCCCTCTCTCCCTCTCCCTCTCCCTCTCTCCCTCAGCTCACGCCCTCCCTCTCCCCCTCTCCCTCTCTCCCTCAGCTCACGCCCTCCCTCTCCTTCAGCTCACGCCCTCCCTCCATAGCCAGCTGGTGATTCTATCCAACTGCTGTGTGGATGAGGTCTGGTCGTTTAGATCTGACCTCTCTATGTTCACTTACATTCCCGGCACGCAGAGAGATGCTTCATTTTTTTTTAAATCATTTTTTCGAGGCTCATTTTCTTTGGGGGGTTGGGGGGACATTTTATTTCCTGGGCATCAGATTAACAAGAAATTAATTCAGTTTGGGTTTTTAATGAGAGTCACAAGCAGCCTTTGGAACCGCAGCAGGCTGGTCTGCGGGCGGGAGATACGTAGAAGCTCATTCCGATGAATTGAAGAGAAAGTGGATTTTTTTTCTTGACAAAAATAAAGAATACTTTGGAATAGAAGGATTGAAAGAAGCAGGAAATAGTGGCACGTTTGTGTAAAATGAAGGGCTGGTTTCTTGCTGGAAGCGGTGTGTCAGGTGTAGAGAGACGGTGTTGGCGGGGCTTTCCCCAACACCCACTCCCCACCACATCCTTTGTTCCTCCCGCGTCTCTGCTTCAAGGCCACAGTGGGAAATGAGTTCTCAACCCCACTGATTGTTAACCTGGAGCGTGGAGTCGGTGGGTTGTAACCCCCTGTACCCCTGTTCCCCCGTCCCTGCAATACTCTGGGTGCTGGTGGAACAAAGGTGAACGTCAGGGCGATGTTGAGGAACCTTTACTCCACAGCCCAGTCAGATGGAGCAGTGATGCACAGCCCTGCTCACGGAGAGGGAGGGGGGAGATAGAGGGGGGGGGGGTGAAAGAGAGGGGGTAGAGGTGGGGAGGGAGGGGGAGGGATGAGAGGGCCGTAAAGGAGAGAGTGAAAGAGAAAACGAGAGAGAAAGGGAGAGCGTGGTTGCTCCACTCCGCACAGCCATAGCTGCACCTGTTTTACTGCAGGCATTTATTTAAACGGGGGGTTCTCGTGGCTATTTGCCTGATGCTTTACTTGTGACAATTACCTCTTCTAAAGACTGACGGAATAAATAATTAGCCATTAGCGGGCTTGGTTGCATTAGGAGACAAAGAGGCAGGAAATGGGTCACAACCAGATGAGAGAACATCTCTAACGATTCTAAATTGATTCCCCTATTTATTTAACATTTATTCAAATTAAATCATTGAAGATTTATACATCTCAAGGATGATTGAATAATGCGTACGGCACCTAATCTACTAAAGGCAGTCTCAATGGTGGGGATATCCATTTAAACGGAGCATTTGGTTAAATTAGCCGCGTCCCAGCCCGACGCTGCTGTAGTGGAACAATGGGCGAGGGAACATATTCTGCTCACGTTCACAAGCTCCTTGTTAAGGTGCTCCTGCTGAAAGGGGAAATTATTGTTTGTCGAACTTGGAGAGGCATCGCCCTATTTTCAGTAGGGTGCTCGTGTACCCCGAGATCTCCCCGCCCTGACCCGATTCTTCCCATCAGAAGCGAACACACGCCATCTCTCAGCCACCTCCCCGCTCCTTCCATCCTAGTAGCTTGCCACAGCACTCCCTCAAACCTCTTCTGCTTGTGTCTCCTGCATCTCTACGTCCACGTTTCATCACTACACAAGCAGCGTCGGTGACAAGGCCCTGAGTCTCTAGAATCCCCTCCTCGTACCTCAAAGCCCCATCTTCACTGTACCTGAAGCCCAACTCTCTCCTCCCCACACACCTGTGCCCACCTCTCCCCTGCACACACCTGTGCCCACCTCTCCCCTACACACACCTGAAGCCCATCTCTCTCCTTTCCTGACTGCACAGTTGGGAAATGTTTGGGGAGAGCTTGCACCACTGCCCGAGCGCCAGATATTTAAGGGCACTGGCCCTCTCTGGCCATTCTAGGCTGGCCATAGAGATGATGAAACATCTGCATGCACTTTGTGGAACAGTTCCTGTTCACCCTTCACCTTGCCCTTGCTTGGCCCAGAGAGACAAGAACATTCCTCACAAAGCCAGCACAGTATATTAATAGTCACTTCTCTACGTATTTGAAAGCAGAGAACCAGTGTACAACAATCTGTAATTACTGATCTGTCATTGCAGTCCACAATAGGCTGTGATTATTGTCATGCCGACCGCACCATCGATGTGTGATCACGTTGAGAACCGTCTGGCGCAAGAATCAGTTGGGGAACGAGGTAGTGCAGCCAACACACATTGTCCTAGCCTTGGACTCTGTCTGAAAACCCCAGGTTCCCAGTCACAGACTCTTTGCTCAGAGTATGAATGATGAATTCCAAGCTTTCTCGTTGATTTGTGGTTGTTTTCAGTGGGTTTTATTAATAGCGCTGAGCAAAAAGGGAAATGTGTTGGTTGTCGAGTGACGTACCAATGTCTGGCGAATCTGTCCCAATCACATAGGATCCATCAAACCCTGGTCACATGTTCCTGCCTGTAGGCTCACCCCTGTTGTAGCACCTCCCCTAACCCAGTGTAGGGTCACCCCTGTTGTAGCACCTCCCCTAACCCAGTGTAGGGTCACCTCTGTTGTAGCACTCTCCACTGTAACCCAGTGTAGGGTCACCCCTGTTGTAGCACCTCCACTGTAACCCAGTGTAGGCTCACCCCTGTTGTAGCACCTCCACTGTAACCCAGTGTAGGCTCACCCCTGTTGTAGCACTCTCCACTGTAACCCAGTGTAGGGTCACCCCTGTTGTAGCACCGTCCACTAACCCAGTGTAGGCTCACCCCTGTCATAGTACTCTCCACTGTAACCCAGTGTAGGGTCACCTCTGTCACAGTACCCTCCACTAACCCAGTGTAGGGTCACCCCTGTTGTAGCACCACCCAGTGTAGGGTCACCTCTGTCACAGCACCCTGCACTGTAACCCAGTGTAAAATCGCCTTGTTGCATCACCCAGCACTGTAACCGACTGTAACATCACCCTGTTTGTATCACCCACCAACAGTGTAACTCAGTGTCCAGTCACACTGTTCTATCACTTTATTCCCTTATCATGTATCTATACACTGTAAATGGATCAATTGTAATCATGTATTGTCTTTCCACTGACTGGATAACACACAACAAAAGCTTTTCACTGTACCTCGGTACACGCGACAATAAACTAAACTGAAACTGAAGCTCTGAAAGCCAGTGTAGGGTCACCCATGTTGTAGCACCCTCCTCTGTAAGCCAGTGTAACATCTCTGTGTTGTATTACCTAGTGTAGCTGAGTGTGGGGTCACCCTATCAAACCACCCACTGTAAGGTCACCCCTGTTGTTTGACCCAGAGTAGTGACCTACTGACCAGTGGTCTTTGTGTGCGCTTTGAAAGGCCCGTGTGGCATTCTGAAACCAAAACTAATAAAAATGTAAATGAGACAAGGCTGGGATTTATTCCCCACACGAACAAAGCTCTCTCAAAGCAGGCCATTCAACCAGAAATTCTAGCCCTACTCCCCTTACATCTGGGGATGAACCTGGTGAGTGTTGCTACCTGTCCAGGATGGGTAAATTAGGCTAGCCCCTTCCTACAACTCCAGCCTGTTAACGGCCTAAAGTATCGAACACATTAATCCCAGCAAAGAGCTCGCTCAATGTAATAACCAGCGGGCTGGGCAATAGCTACAGCTCACAGTATCATGGACCACTGCCCCTCAGGCCACTGCCCCTCAGACCACTGCCCCCCTCAGACCACTGCCCCTCAGGCCACTGCCCCTCAGACCACTGCCCCCTCAGACCACTGCCCCTCAGACCACTGCCCCTCAGACCACTGCCCCTCAGACCACTGCCCCTCAGACCACTGCCCCTCAGACCACTGCCCCCTCAGACCACTGCCCCTGAACCACTGACCCCCAGTAACATAGACCATTGTCCGTGGACCACTGCCCCTCAGACCACTGCCCCTCAGCTCAAAATGGTGGCAATCCCTGCAATATCAGTCCCCAAGCATCCACAGAACCAACCAGTAAACAAGGCACAAACATTCCATTGTGTAGGAAGGAACTGCAGATGCTGGTTTAAAGTGAAGATAGACACAAAAAGCTGGAGTAACTCAGCGGGACAGGCAGCATCTCTGGAGAGAAGGAATGGGTGACATTTCGAGACTGAAGAAGTGTCTTGACGTGAAACGTCACCTATTCCTTCTCTCCAGAGATGCTGCCTGTCCCGCTGAGTTACTCCAGCACTTTGTCTACAAACATGTCATTAACCATTTGATCAGTTTGTTGCATTGTCATCAATACCTCACTCTGAATAAAAGAAAATGGAGGCTTTAGCAGCGGGGTGAATGTATTGGCCAAGTGAAAATATTATACTATACATATTTTTGGGGAATATTTTGCTGCGATTTAATCTTGTGCATTCAAGAGATAAGCATCTCCTGAAAACTCTGCCTTTTATGAGCTAACCGTAACTAACGGGGCTTGTTTGAGCAGTGGTGTGCAGGCTGATAAATGATAATAGAATCTATCGGTGTCTGGTGTTGGGCACCAGCTCTGAGCAGTGCCCATGTCAAAGGCTCATTGTTAAACCGCACAGCCTCTGACTCATTGTGCATCTTCGATTCCACTTTATTGCCCTCCCCGTCGAGAAAATTAATAAAACTCAACAATGAAAGCTCCCTTTCTGAGTCGGGAAGCACAGGATGCCGTCTGTTTTATCTCTGAAACGGCACCGTTTGCCCTCTGTCGAGGATAGATGTGCATGCTAGTGTACTTTATATGTAATGCTACCCCAGTGTTGGTGGGGGTGACTATTGGGACTGACAACAGCCCCTCGTCTCACCTCCTCTGTCCCCCTTCCACCGGAGAGGGGGGGGGGGAGGGGGATTGGAAACAACATCTCACAGACCTTCCCTCCCACCTTCAAAATCCCAACCAGTCCCAACCCAGAGTTGTGGGTGTCAGGGGTTATGGGGAGAAGGCAGGAGAATGGGGTTAGGAGGGAGAGATAGATCAGCCATGATTGAAGTAGATGGCGGAGTAGACTTGATGGGCCGAATGGCCTAATTTGCTCCTATCACATGACTTCCTCTCATGTGTTAGACTATCTCCTCACCCTCTCCTTCACAGGAGCACGGATGGAGATGGGATCACTGCCGTGCCACACCTTGTTTCCAGCAGCACCCCAGGGTGCCTGCTCACCCAACCCCTGCACTACGCCAGGTCCCCACCCACTCACTGCAGAGTTCTTGTCTCCGTGGTGAAATGCACAAGGTGGATTTGCGACTGTGCGTGGCTGGCTCTGGCTGCAATGCACTCACTAAAAGCTGTTGCAGGTAAATCCTTCACTTGCCAAGTAACGCCCCACCAGCCCGACATCTTGTGAAACCAAAACCTCATCGCAGCAAACAGGATCTTTTTGTTCATTAGGTTATCAGCAAACCCCAATGCAACTACGCAAGGTTAAAAACCATGCCTCACACTGACGATATTGATCATATTTTCCATAAACAACCTGGAGAGGGATTGCCAGCCATGCAGGATCTCACAGGAGCCTGGATGTGTCCACAATGAAACCAGCAGGGTGTACATCTGCTGGAGTTTACCCATTGCAGTGGTTTACCTGACCAATGGCTGATGCAACCTAAAGTGGAGGCGCATGTGGTGGGCACCATGGCAGGTGTGTTGGGCTGGTTGTGTGCTGGAGGGGATGGGCAGCAAGTTGTAGAAACAAAGATCTGCGGACACTGGTTAATAAACAAAGAGAAACAAAGTGCAGGAGTAACTCAGCTGGCCAAGTCTCCCGAGATGCTGCCTGCCCCGTCGGGTTACTCAAGCACTGTATGGGTCAGCAGGCTGTTCTCTGCCACAGGTCTGGGTGAGTTGTCTCCACATCCTCCAGCTGACTGTGTCGTACTGCCACACCCTCATCATCCCCGTCCGAGCGTCACTTTGACCGGTTCTGTTTGTGGTGTTTCACCGTACTGCTGAAGCCTCGCCACAGACCAGTATCAGTAGGTTGAGGGTTTAAGCCCCATTGAGCAGACCATTGCAGGGTGGTCTTTGCCAGGAGAGATACCCTCTGGTCACAGGCCATGAATCCGAGCTCTCACTGCTCTCTCAGGGTCGAGGCAATACAACTGATGCACTCTGCCTTAAATGAGAAGGTCTGTCTGTGTAACATGTAGCCATGAGGGAACAGAGAAGGTGGATGCACAGAGCCTTTTGCCCAGAGTAGGGATAGGTTTCAGGTGAGGGGGAAAAGATTTAATAGAAATCTGAGGGCCAACTTTTTCACACAGAGGGTAATGGGTGTATGGAATGAGCTGCCAGAGGAGGTAATTGAGGCAGGGACTATAATAATATTTAAAAGTTGGACAGGTACATGGAAAGGAAAGGTTTAGAGGGATATGGGCCAAATGTGGCAGGTGGACTAGCTTGGATGGGGCATCCTAGTCGGTTGGCATGGACAAGTTAGGCTGAGGGGCCTGTTTCCGTGCTGTATGGCATTTGTATCAGAGCCCCCTCGGCATGAACTTGGTGTTACATTTGTTACATCAGAGAGCAGTCACCTTAGCTTCAGTGAGAGCTTCTCCTTGGCTTTTGTCTACATTATTCCAATAAAATGTGGGCAGCTGAGACTACAGGTATGCAATGGCCAGGTGTGCGAGGGTCAGGTGTGCGAGGGCCATGTGTGCAAGCGCCAGGTGTGTGAGGGCCAGGTGTACTAGGCCAAGTGTGCAAGGACCAGGTGTCCGAGGGCCAGGTGTGTGAGGGCCAGGTGTGCAAGGGCCTGGTTTGCGAGGGCCAGGTGTGCAAGGGCGGTGTGTGTGAGGGCCAGGTGTTTGAGGGCCAGGTGTGCGAGGGCCACATGTGCAAGCGCCAGGTGTGTGAGGGCCAGGTGTGCTAGGCCTAGTGTGCAAGGACCAGGTGTCCGAGGGCCAGGTGTCCGAGGGTCAGGTGTGCAAGCGACAGGTGTATGAAGGCCAGGTGTGTGAGGGCCAGGTGTGCGAGGGCCAGGTGTGCAAGGACCAGGTCTATGAAAAAGTGTATGAAGGCCAGGTGTGGGAGGGCTAGGTGTGCGAGGGCCAGGTGTGCAAGGACTAGGTGTACGGTGTCAGAGGCCAGAGGATGCCACTATAGTCAGAGCAGGTCAAAGACGTGACCTCTATATAACCTTGAGCGTTGTGAGGATGGTGATGGGCAAGACTCCAGAGGTACTCGGACAGTAAGACATTGATAGAGTTGTCATGTCAAACCAGGCCATTCAGCCCATCATATCTATGCCAGCTCCCACATCCCAACCAGGCAGCAAGTTCCAAATCTTTATCACTCTGCATAAAAGCTTTTCCTTAAGTCCCCCCCTCCCCCTCCCCCATCTCTCCTACATGTTTGACTAAAACTTGAAATCTCCTCCCCTCACCTTCATGATCATGAACTATTCTCCAATAGAAACATTCCTCAATGTCCCTCTGTGAACCTCCAGTGGTTTTGGATGCAATGCCGATATCCTGTGGATTACGTATAAAGGTCAACATGCAAGAGACTGAGATCAACCCTGGGCTTTGTTTGCATTAGTGCGGAAGTCTCCTATTTCATGGCACCTCATTCACAACATTACAAATCTCATCGTCAACTAAAATCCTTCTACATCAAGACTGAAAATGCAGCCAAATGGATTAATTTAAGAAAATATTCACAATTGATTGCGTGCAAGGTCAGAATGCTGATCTCTGAAGAGTCTTCAGACTGAGAGTCACAGAGACGATACCTTCCTTCTCTCCAGAGATGCTGCCTGGCCCGCTGAGATTGCAGCATTTTGTGTCTATCTTCCATGTTTCTAGAACTTTCTGCTATGACTCCAGAGATCCAGAATCTGCCATTTTAATTTCCTTTCATTTTAGGAATGTGTTGCCGGTTAGTTTATATGTGACGTAACGGAAGAAGGGCAGGGAATGCCACTTGTAAATCAGCCTCATTGGTGCCACATCGAGAGTGCAGAGACCAGCTGACATGATCTATTGATCACCGGGCTGATCTCTTCCACCCAGGGTCAGAGAATTGGTGGATCATGGCGGCACTAGTAATGCTGGAATTCTGGGCAAGGTCTAATGTTAGTGGGATCTTACTGTGTACAGATTGGCTGCTGTTTACCAGACGATACGATACGATAGAACTTTATTTATCCCAGGAGGGAAATTGATCTGCCAACAGTCATAAAAACACGCAAGATACATGAAACATGAAATTAAAGTGATGAGTGGAAAGGATTGGGGATGTGCAAAGATTGGAGGGGGGGGGGGAGTCAGTCTACCCCACGACAGAAGGGGGAGGAGTTGTACAGTTTGATAGCCACAGGGAAGAAGGATCTCCTGTGGCGTTCTGTGCTGCATTTTGGTGGAACCAGTCTGTTGCTGAAGGTGCTCCTCAGGTTGACCAGTGTGTCATGGAGGGCGTGAGCTGTATTGTCCAGGATGCTCCGCAGTTTCCACGGAGCCTCAGTGACTAGGGAGTACTGGATGGTCCACTGCAGATGCTCAGGTCTTTGCACAGAATGTCATCCAGAAGATTCCGCAGACGTTCCTGGACTAGAACCCTAACCCTTTCGCTCCCATGGTAACAGTGGAATCCCCTGACCCAGTCTGCATCCACAATTGTCAGTACTTGTTCCATTGCATCTGCCCCATTCTCACCCAGTCTGAATCTTGGCTCCAGCGCAGAGCCTGTACAGTTTAACAGCACAGTAGACATTCCCCACCTCTGCAGTTTGCCCAGATTAACGGACAATGTCACACACTCAAAATTCACCCCCCCCCCCCCCCACAATTTATGTTGAACCATGCAGAATCCGTCAAAGTTTCATTGCAGTTTTTATACGTAGAGAGATCTGTGTGTGTGTGTATAATTGTCTTGGACACTGACTATTTCAGTGAGGAGAGAAAGCGTAATCGTGGTGACGACTGCCTTTTGTTTCAGGGGGAGGAATGAAATGGGTTTTGTTTTGTCACCGAGCAATCTGTGATATTGGACACAGCAATCTCAGCAGAATTAACATTCTGCTGCTGAATCTACTGTCAGATTTCGATGTGACAAGGTTCAATCATCCCCTCTTAGGGGAATTCGATTAAATGAATACAAGGTGTTATTTAAATGCTACCTTGTTTCTGTTTTGTTTTGCCGTATAATACATATTCCATCGGCCCGCTGTATAATTTCAAACCTTGATATTGTTTCTGGATCACTTTGTGTTTCTGAAAATTATAGAGTGCTTTATCCTGGGTTTTTCTGCAAATGCATTTTCACCTTTGACTTTCAAAAGCTGTACCATCTTGTCAGAGCCCATTGAAGCATCAGTTCACAGACAAAAATAATATCTCAAAGCCCTGGCTGATGGGGTTGGCATGTTATGCGAACAGCGATGAGCTACAAACAGGCAGTGTTAGGGTGATCTGAAACTAAAATGGAAAATGCTAGGAAGACTCGGCAAGTCAGTCAGCGTCCGTGGGAAGTGAAACAGAATCAACAGCAAACGTTTCTCTCCCTGTCGATGCTGCTCAACCTCCTGAACACTTTAAGCGTTTCCTGATCTTGTTTTGGATTTCCAGCATCTGCAGTTCCATGTTGCAGCTGTTGGTCTGGTCATGGTGAAGGGAGGAATGTTTGGTTTAGGTTAGAGATAAAGCATGGAAACAGACCATCCAGCCCAACATGTCCATGCCGACCTTCAGGCTGACCCTTCTGGAGTGAGGCAGCTCAGATCAATGGAGATGGAGAATGGTTTCACAGACTGCTATAATTGAATGTCAGTCCCCTCCCAAACAACCACTGGTGGGGGGGTGGGGGGTGACCAGTTCATTTCCTTCAGCATTGTACTGAGGTATTACTGCCAGGAGTCTGGTACTCTCTACCTAATGTTCATGAACGGGGCGAACCTGTGGAATTCATTGCCGCAGAACTCAGTGGATATTTTTAAGGCAGAGATAGATAGATTCTTGATTAGTACAGGTGTCAGGTTATGGGGAGAAGGCAGGAGAATGGGGTTCGGAGGGAGAGATAGATCAGCCATGATTGATCGGTGGAGTAGACTTGATGGGCCGAATGGCCTAATTCTGCTCCTATCACTTATGACCCGCTGAATTACTCCAGCACTTTGTGTCTTTTATTGTAAACCACATCTGTAGCTCCCTGTTTCTTCAGAAGATAGACACAAAAACCAGCATCTGCAGTTCCTTCCTGCACATCTTGCTTGTTTGTGTTGGTTATAGATCTGTTCTCACTGTAGACTACTCTTCCTGTAGTGGGTGTTGGGAGAGTCATGGGGCGATGGAACTGGTGGGCTGCTGTCCCAGATTCAGGGCTAAATGGTCTCCTTGTCCATTATAAGATATACAACTTGATGATGAAGTACGGTAAAGGTCCCTACTCCTTAGCAAGTGGTCCTGTGTACTAACGGCATTGTTTCTTGTGTAGAGCTGAGTAAAGAGGAATCCTCTGACAAAGACCCATGTTGTGGATGGTGTAGTGGGTACAGGCTGTGGGAGGCCAGGCTCTGATAGAATGTTGCCAGCTCAACAACCGATAAGAGTCGTGCTTAGTGGTGGGAGCATGCCTGAACCAAGTACCATGTAGTCACGTTTCAAAGTCAATTATTATTACGAAAGTAATAAAGACTTGGGTGCCTGATGTTCACGACAGCCTCGGTGAGCCAATTGCTCTTTATTCCTGCTGAGTGACTCAATTCAAAACAAGCATATTTCCATTTATCGCAAGTTGGTGCAGTACAGAAGGATACGTTTGTAAGGTCATAAGGTCTAGGAGCAGAATTAGGCCATTCGGCCCATCAAGTCTACTCTGCCATTCAATCCTGACTGATCTATCTCTCCCTCCTAACCCCATTCTCCTGCCTTCTCCCCATAACCCCCGATACCCGTACTAATCAAGAATCTATCTATCTCCGCCTTAAAAATACTCATTGGTGGTCTCCACAGCCACCTGTGGCAATGAATTCCATTGATGGAAATTTGAGTCATACAGCTCGGAAGCAGGCCCTTTGGCCCAACTCATCTATGCTAACCACCATCTAAGCTATTCTATTTGCACGTGTTTGGCTCATATCCCTCTAAACTTTTCCTACCCATGTACCTGTCCAAGTATCTTTGTTATAACTGTGTAGTTTGTTAGCGAGACCGTGGTTCTGGTAAACATATTTTTTCCTGTGTGTATTGTATTTCCTTGCATTGAACGTGGATCACGGAAGGTTCACGAGGTTGATTCCTTGGAAGAAGGGGTTGAGGAGAAAATAAAACTGGATTTGTGTAAATGGGTGCTTGATGGCCAGCATGGACACGATGCGCCGAAGGGCCTGTTTCATGCTGTATCAAACTAAGGCTCTGGGCTTGTGTGGTCACACATCCCCACAAGGGTTGTGTTTTTCCAGGGTGTGATTCAGTGGGTCTGGAAGTGTTGGGGAACACCTACACATGGGAATTCGGCCCGTCTACAGCTGCTGCCCTCTCCCACCACCGACACAAACCAGCAAACCTAACGCACCATAGAGTACAGACACAAAATGCTGGAGTAACTCAGCGGGACCAGCAGCATCTCTGGAGAGAAGGAATGGGTGACGTTTCGGATCGAGACCCTTCTTCAGACTGAGAGTCAGGGGAGAGGGAGACATAGAGATATGGAAGGGTAAGGTGTGAAAACGACAGAGGAAAGGGGCCGATGTTGAAACAAAATGTAGAATCGTTGCTCTACAGAGTGCCCAGCTCAAATATCATAGCACGGCAGACCAGTTGCAGGCACTTCATTTAGACAGGCCACTGTAAGCCATTACATGGGATTTCAAATGGATAAGCCTCTTTATTATCTAAGAGGCTGAATATCTGCATTAACCAGATCTGTTACAGACTTTTGCCCATGGATTATTTACAGTGGGAAGACAGTGCAGAGCACAATGTCACAAGAACACAAATCCAAGACCAGGCGTTGCCCCACTTTCCCCAATCCCATCCAAGGTCTTTTTAGTTTATTTAGTTTATTGTCGCATGTGAAAAGCTTTTTGTTGCGTGCTATCAAGTTAGCGAAAAGACAATATATGATTATAATCAACCTGCCAACAGTGTACAGATACAGGATAATGTTTAGTGCAAGATAAAGTCCAGTAAAATCCAATTAAAGATAGTTTGAAGGGTCTCGACCTTTCTTTCTCTCTAGAGATGCTGCGCGTCCCGCTGAGTTACTCCAGCATTTTGTGTCTATCTTCGGTTTAAACCAGCATCTGCAGTTCCTTCCTGCACATAAAGATAGTTTGAAGGTCTCCAATGAGGCAGAGAAGAGGTCAGGACCATTGTAGTTGATGAGAGGGCAGGTCAAGTGCTGGGAATGGAGGGATGTGGATTATGTGAAGGCTGATAAGAATTGGTCTTGGGATGATGTTGGGTCCAGGCATCGTGATCCAAAAGGCCTGTGGTCCATCACTGTGCTGTGGTGGGGAATGTGATCCGATCCCACAAACGTGTGAGAGACGAGGATGTCACCAACTGTGCTGCTGCTGACACTGACGGAATAGGGGGGCAAGTAAAGAATGGGCTTCATGTAAGATTAGTCTAAATGGATGGTTGGTGGTTGGCATGGACTCAATGGGCCGAAGGGCCTGTTTCCGTGCTGCATCTCTCCATCATTCTAAGGTGCTTCCACAAAGATTTATAATATTTGTATTAATGAGAAAGACAATTAACAACAAATTATTTAAAAGACAAAGCTTTGGAAATCTTTGCGGAATGAGGTGCATTGGTGACCACTCCATCACCCCTCCCCCCTCCCCCCTCCCCCCCTCCTCCAAATCACTCCACCCCTCCCCCACCCACCCACATCCACCACTCCCCCCGTCTCTTCCCCTCCCTTTTTCTCGAGATGATTTCCATCGAGCTTAAGGCTGTAGCTGTTTACTGTGAGGCATGTTGTACATGGGATTAAACAAAGCAGCTGAATGAGGCATCATCAGTGTGTGATGGGATGGAGGGGGGAGCACTGGGGGAGGGGGAAGGGGGAGTGTGGTGCCGTCTGGGGCGGGGGGGACAAAAAGAAAGAATCAAGAGGCAGTGAATGGTTGCCAGAGTAATGGGCTTGAGGGTGGAGGGGGTGGGGGTGTGAATGTGATGGGGGAGGGGTGGGGGGGTTGCAGGTGTCTGTCTGTGGCAGGATCACTCTCACACACAGAGTCAGAGCTATTGTCCAGGCCCGTATCACTGGGATCCTGTGGCTTATGCTCACACTGATGAACACAATGGCATCAAGCCCTGGGGAGGTTATTGGTGATTTGTCAGGGAGCAAGGTCTGGTGTATTGAATATTGAAAGTGAACCCGTTATAAATCAGCTGAAGCATGGCAGTATCCGCAGCATACATTTCACCAAGAGCTCTGCACTCTGACTGACCTAGCTGTGCCCAACACAACCCTCACTGCTGTCTGATACCGAGCCTGACACATCTTGATGCTTCCTTTAACATCTCCGTCCATATCATTTTGTCTCAGAGTTTGCAGCACGGAAACAGGCCCTTCAGCCCATCTCGTCCGTGCCGACCAACATGCCTCATTTGCTAGTCCCATTTGCCCACATTTGATCCATATCTGTCTAAACCTGTCCTATCCATGTACCTTCTAACCATTTCTTAAACATTGGGATAGTCCCAGCCTCAACTACCTCCTCTGGCAGCTCGTTCCATACACCCACCACCCTCTGTGTGGATAAGATGCTGAGGCTTGGGTTTACATAATGTTGACCTCCCCGCTCCATTGAACAGCAGTGATTTGAAGGATCACATTTTGGTTTCAGTGTTAAATTACAGTTTTTAAGAATTATCCCACAAACTACTGCCATACAATTGAATAATACATAAGCTGCCCATTTAGCCCAATCGGTTGGTGCTAGTGCCAGTGTTGAGGAAGGGTGGTGGGTGTATGGAACGAGCTGTCAGAGGAGGTAGTTGTGGCAGGTACTATCCCAACATTTATGAGACATTTGGACAGGTGTAAGAATAGGACAGGTTTAGAGGGATATGGGCCAAGCGCAGGCAGGTGGGTCTGGTGTAGATGGGTCACGTTGGTCAGTGTGGGCTAGTTGGGCCGAAGGTAGACACAAAAAGCTGGAGTAACATAGCGAGTTGGACAGCATCTGTGGAGAAAAGGAATGGGTAACGTTTTGGGTGGAGACCCTTCTTCAGACCATTGAAGGGGTGGAAGGCCTCATGTGCTGCATGACTTCATGACTTGAGGAATAGACACAGATTTAAGATCAGGGGGGAGGGGGAAAGATTTAATAGGATCCTGTGCGACAATCTTTTCACACAGAGGGTGGTGTGTATATGGAACGAGCTGCCAGAGGAAGTGGTTGATTCAATAACAAGATTTAAAAGGCATTTGGGCAGGTACGTGGATTGGAAAGGTGAAGAGGGATATGGGCCAAACGCAGTAAATGTGACTGGTTTAGATGTGCATCTTGGTCAGCATGGATGTGTTGGGCTGAAGGGCATGTTTCCGTGCTGTGTGATTATCCATGGGGCTTCCTGCACAGATTTCAGGGCGTTAACTGTGGCCTCAGTGGGGCAATTCTGCCAGTGGGAGTGTGAGGAAACACAGTCAGAAATGCCACAATATTCACTCCTGTGCTATTAATTCCCATCACCCAGACAAGGAGCTTCTGCACAATCCATGTTATCTTTATGTCCTTGACACAACATGTATGAATGAGTCAGTAAACATAAATCACCCCCGTGCAAAGTTCTGGACTAAAGACTGACCCAGCTGTCAACCACATACGCCATCAGAAGCCAACCGTCCATTCTGCTGAGGTTGCCTTGTCAAAGACAATGACACCAGCTGTAAATTATAGCTTCCTGAATCATCACTGGCCATTCATAGAAATTCACATAATTCATCTGGTCAACGAGGCCAATCAGCCCCAATTAAATGGTAATCTTGGTCCAACTTTCAGAAGCATTTGAGCGATGTTTTACTGAAAGAGAGACATGCCTGGTATGGAGGCAATGCGGAGAACATTCCCTGAGTTGGGATGATGAGGTTGCCATGGGAGGAAAGGTTGAACAACCTGGGACTATCTTCTCAAAGAGAGGAGGGAAGAATGGGGGGAGAGGGTGGAGGAATGGGGAGAGAGGGTGGGGGAATGGGGAGAAGGAGGAGAAGCCATCTTGTGGATACAGGTGACTGTGAAGAGGGTTGGCAAGATGGAAGATGAAAGGATTTCCCATCAGGGTGATCTTAGAGCCAGGAAGCACAGATTGATACGAGGGGTCTCATGTTTAAGCCAGAGATGAAGAGGAATATCTTCTCTCAAAGATTTGTGTATTTTTGGAATTCTTTATCCGAGATCACAGGGCGAGTGAATATATTAGCGAGACAGTCCAAGAGTGAAGAGTACAAGAGTGCTTAATTGTTTAGTTAGTTAGTTAGCTTAGTTTATTGTCACATGTACCAAGGTACAGTGAAAAGCTTTGTCACATGCTCCAGCACGGAACAAAGACATTCTAACGTGCAGCTTTATAAACTTGTTAAACAGAACAACACAATAAATAAATAAATATACAATATAGATCAGTTCAACTCAGTGGACCAGTACACAGTGCAACCTCATCCAAAGTCTGTAGCCATTTATTGCTGAGATTGGGTTGTGCAAGGGGAACCAGGAGCTGATAGTTGCTGGGAAGAAGCTGTCCTTGAACCTGGAGGTCACGGTTCTCAGGCTCCGGAACCTTCTTCACTCTCTAGCACGGTGGAGATGACGTTGAGATCAGATCAGCCGTGATTGGGTAGCCCAGTGACACGCTGACTGGAGCCACTGCCTCACAGCTCCTTAACCTGGGTTCAATCCTGACCTCTGGTGCTGTCTGTGTGGAGTCTGCATGTTCTTCTTATGAGTGCATGAGTTTCCCTGGTTTTCCAATTTCCTCCCACATCCCAAAACTGTGAGGTATGGTAATGAATTTGGCACTGTATATTGCTCATCGAGTTAAATGGTAGAACGTGGTAGAATCCACCTCACCCCCCCCACCCCGCCTCCCCTCACCCTCCTCCCTCCCCCTCACCCCCCTCCCTCACCCTCACCCCCTGCCTCCCTCACACATGCAGGTTTGACCAAGCTTTTGGTCATCTGTTAGAGCTGGGTCTGTCCATTCTCCAGCTCCATGGGGCATTTTCATACGGCAGATGTTCAAAATTCCATTTGACACCTCATTATCGGATGACACATTTAAATAATGCCGCTCTCATTCAATGTGAACTAGGCACCAATAATCACTTTGGATTATGTTAAAATTGATTTAGCATTTCTGATTTTACAACCAGTAAATTTTGGGAATAATAATTGCAATTTACAAGTCAATTATTAGTGCTGTATTAATTAAGATAATTTACTTATTAAAACTGATGGGGCTGCTTCACGACGACATTACTCGAGGTGGAGCGGGGTTGTCAAAGGCGGCCTTTAAGCTGGGGATAGGAGGCTGTGCAATGGTAGGACAGGGCAGACAAGGGGTCAGTGTTCTGCCCAAGAGAGAGGGTCCTCAACAGGGTCACTTAGAGGATGTGGAATCGGTATGGGTAGAGCTGCGAAACACTAAGGGGCAGAAAACGCTGGTGTGTGTTGTGTACAGGCCACCTAACAGTAGTAGTGAATTTGGGGATGGCATCAAACAGGAAATTAGAAATGCGTGCAGCAAAGGCAAAACAGTTATAATGGGTGACTTCAATCTACATATAGATTGGGTGAATCAAATTGGCAGGGGTGCTGAGGAAGAGAATTTCTTGGAATGTATGCGGGATAGTTATCTAAACCAACATGTAGAGGAACCAACGAGAGAGCAGGCTATTCTAGACTGGGTATTGAGTAATGAGGAAGGGTTAGTTAGCAGTCTTGTTGTGCGTGCCCCCTTGGGCAAGAGTGACCATAATATGGTTGAGTTCTTCATTAGGATGGAGAGTGACATTGTTAATTCAGAAACAATGGTTCTGAACTTAAAGAAAGGTAACTTTGAGGGTATGAGACGTGAATTGGCCAAGATTGACTGACAATTAGTTCTAAAAGGGTTGATGGTGGATATGCAATGGAAGGCATTGAAAGACTGCATGGATGAACTACAAAAATTGTTCATCCCAGTTTGGTAAAAGAATAAATCAGGGAAGGTAGTGCATCTGTGGATAACAAGGGAAATCAGGGATAGTATCAAAGCAAAAGATGATGCGTACAAATTAGCCAGAAAAAGCAGCATATCAGAGGACTGGGAGAAATTCAGAGACCAGCAGAGGAGGACAAAGGGCTGAATTAGGAAAGGGAAAATAGATTATGAAAGAAAACTGGCAGGGAACATAAAAACTGACTGCAAACGTTTTTATAGATATGTGAAGAGAAAGAGATTAGTTAAAACAAATGTAGGTCCCTTGCAGTCAGAAACAGGTGCATTGATCATGGGGAACAAGGATATGGCGGACCAATTGAATAACTACTTTGGTTCCGTTTTCACTAAGGAAGACATAAATAATCTGCCGGAAATAGCAGGGGACCGCGGGTCAAAGGAGATGGAGGAACTGAGTGAAATCCAGGTTAGTCGGGAAGTGGTGTTGGGTAAATTGAATGGATTAAAGGCTGATAAATCACCAGGGCCAGATAGGCTGCATCCCAGAGTACTTAAGGAAGTAGCTCCAGAAATAGTGGATGCATTAGTGATAATTTTTCAAAACTCTTTAGATTCTGGAGTAGTTCCTGAGGATTGGAGGGTAGCAAACGTAACCCCACTTTTTAAGAAGGGAGGGAGAGAGAAAACGGGGAATTACAGACCAGTTAGTCTAACATCGGTATTGGGGAAACTGCTAGAGTCAGTTATTAAAGATGGGATAGCAGCACATTTGGAAAGTGGTGAAATCATTGGACAAAGTCAGCATGGATTTACGAAAGGTAAATCATGTCTGACGAATCTTATAGAATTTTTCGAGGATGTAACTAGTAGAGTGGATAGGGGAGAACCAGTGGATGTGTTGTATCTGGACTTTCAGAAGGCTTTCGACAAGGTCCCACATAAGAGATTAATATACAAACTTAAAGCACACGGTATTGGGGGTTCAGTATTGGAGGATGCTAGGAGACTGCAAGGTGACTTGGATAGGCTGGGTGAGTGGGCAAATGTTTGGCAGATGCAGTATAATGTGGATAAATGTGAGGTTATCCACTTTGGTGGCAAAAACAGGAAAGCAGACTATTATCTAAATGGTGGCCGATTAGGAAAAGGGGAGATGCAGCGAGACCTGGGTGTCATGGTACACCAGTCATTGAAAGTAGACATGCAGGTGCAGCAGGCAGTGAACAAAGCGAATGGTATGTTAGCTTTCATAGCAAAAGGATTTGAGTATAGGAGCAGGGAGGTTCTACTGCAGTTGTACAGGGTCTTGGTGAGACCACACCTGGAGTATTGCGTACAGTTTTGGTCTCCAAATCTGAGGAAGGACATTATAGCCATAGAGGGAGTGCAGAGAAGGTTCACCAGACTGATTCCTGGGATGTCAGGACTTTCATATGAAGAAAGACTGGATAGACTCGGCTTATACTCGCTAGAATTTAGGAGATTGAGAGGGGATCTTATAGAAACTTACAAAATTCTTAAGGGGTTGGACAGGCTAGATGCAGGAAGATTGTTCCCGATGTTGGGGAAGTCCAGGACAAGGGGTCACAGCTTAAGGATAAGGGGGAAATCCTTTAAGACCGAGATGAGAAAAAACGTTTTCACACAAAGAGTGGTGAATCTCTGGAACTCTCTGCCACAGGCCTTGAGGCCAGTTTGTTGGCTATATTTAAGAGGGAGTTAGATGTGGCCCTTGTTGCTAAAGGGATCAGGGGGTATGGAGAGAAGGCAGATACGGGATACTGAGTTGGATGATCAGCCATGATCATATTGAATGGCGGTGCAGGTTCGAAGGGCCGAATGGCCTACTCCTGCACCTATTTTCTATGTTTCTATATGTTACCCCCACCCTATACACTTAGGGGGAATAAAGGGAAGGGGTGGGGTGGGAGGGGGAATGACACAGAGCCAAAATTGTAACGGAACATCCCAATTCTTATGAGCAGGAAGGAACTGCAGATGCTGGTTTCAACCGAAGATAGACACAAAGTGCTGGAGTAACTCAGCGGGACAGGCAGCATCTCTGGAGAGAAAGAATGGGTGACGTTTCGGGTCGAGAAATTCCATGCCCCGACCAATGAAGACTAGTATGCCATTTCCTTCACCGTCTGTGTCAATCTGTGTGGCCACTTTCAGAGAACTCTGGACTTGGGTCCCCCAGGTATCTCTCTTCACCAGTCACTCACGAAGGAGGTAGGCTGGAGTTTTTTGAAGAAGGTCCCGACCCTAAACGTCACCTATCCACGTTCTCCAGAGATGCTGCCTGACCCGCTGAGTTACTCCAGCAATTTGTATGCTTTTGTCCAACTCTGTGAGCCTCTCAGTTGAGTTGAGTTTAGTTTATTGTCACGTGTACCGAGGTACAGTGAAAAGCTTTTGATGCGTGCTAACCCACTCCATTCCTGTGATTGGTCACACCATGTAACCAACCAGCTGAGCTATATTTCCATAGCTAGTGTGGATTGTTTAATTAATCAACAGACATGTAGCATTTAATCAAACAAACATTCTCACAAGTTCTCCACCTCCCACCCCACCCATCTCCAGCCATTTGATACTTTAATAAACAAATGCCACATCAACTTTCTCTATGGTTGCTGGAAACAGCATCTTGGAGGATAACCCTTAGATAGTGGGGATGACAACCAGAACAAATAACAGGAGTAAAAGGAATGCTCCGGTTTCCTCCCACATCCCAAAGGCGTGCATGTTTGCAGGTAAATTGGCCTCTGTAATTTGTCCCCTAGTGTGCAGGAAGTGGAAATGGAAGTGGAATCAGTGCAAATGGGTGATGGATGGTGGATGTGGACCCAGTCAGCCAAAGAGATTGGTACAATGCTACATCTCTACACTAAACTTAATGATCTTATCTGCATCATTTTCTTCCAACACTCCCCTACTGCATGGCTCTGAGGAGATAGTGTCTTGAACACAGAGAGAATAACAATAGGATCAGAGTGGCATCAGTGGAAGTGGTGCAGTCTTGGTGGGCTGAAGGGCCAGTTATTGTGCTGTAGGACACTATGATTCTATGAGGAGCCTTGGGGGAGGTTGCTACCTAAATGGAAGCTGGAATCTGAATCGAAGAGTTTGCTGTTGCTGCTGCTGAATGGGCAGACTGTGCTCGGAGCGAGGCGAGAGGCTGAGCAACAACTGTGGTCTTTATGGATGACAGATACAGCAAGCTCTGAGAGGAGGGCTGAGAAATGAACTAAATATGTCATAGCAAAGGGAACAGTGTGATGTAGCACTCATTAACCCAACACAACATCAATTATCCATGCCGCTTATCCACTAATCTAAGACCAGTGGAGATTGCATGATGGAGGAATTTCTTTAGTCAAGGGTGGTGAATCGGTGGAATTCATTGCCACAGAAGGCTTTGGAGACCAAGTCAATGGATATTTTAAGGTGGAGATTGGCAGATCCTTGATTAGTATGGGTGTCAGGGGTTATGGGGAGAAGGCAGGAGAAGGGGGTTGAGAGGGAGAGATAGATCACCCCTGATTGAATGGCGGAGTAGACTTGATGGTCTGAATGGCCTTATTCTGTTCATAGTTACAAAGGAGCTTGAGTAAATTTTGCCAATGGCCAATGTGGTCTCATGGACAATTGGCCACCAGGGATGTGGCCTGACATCTTCTCCAAGAGAAGCCACTTTCACCAGCAGAGTCCGTAGCCAAGGGGCAACTTAAGGGGCTTTAAATTTAAGGTAATTGGTGAAAGAGAGAAAAGAGAACTAGGCCCCACCACCAAGCAGTGAAGCCTGGAGACATCCTGCCTGAATGGGAGGGGCCCCGACTCCACAGTAATGTTCCAATAGACAGAATAATGACAATTTGGCAGGGATATGGAGAAAGAGAGGGATTAGTTTGGTGGGTCTCTCAAATACCAGGTATCTCAACCAGCAACATGTTTTACAAATCTACGTGTCCACTTGGAGGCTTCAGGCAAAAGATATACTTTCCTTAGAAATCAAGGCCTGCTGTCTCCAATACGTTTCCATCAGTACCAGACTCACACATTCCCATCACATACGTGCCCGACACACATGTTCCCATCACACACGTGCCCGTCACACACGTGCCCGTCACACACGTGCCCGTCACACACGTGCCCGTCACACACGTGCCCGTCACGCACGTGCCTGACACACACATTCCCATCACACACGTGCCCATCACACACGTGCCCGACACACATGTGCCCGACACACATATTGTCATCACACATACGTCTGTCACATACGTGCCCGACACACACATGCCCGAGACACACGTGCCCGTCACACACGTGCCCAACACACACATTCCCATCACACACATTGTCATCACACATACGTCCGTCACACATGTGCCAAGGCCAGATGAGGAATCCCCCACCATCTCCTCCCTCCCACCTCCACGGATCAGAGCACAGTGCTGGCGGAACAGTGGGCCAGGCAGCATCTGTGGACAGGCAATGGTTTGCTTGCTGTATGATTCTAAATCACAGCCGCAGAGATTGGAGAGAGAAACAAATATGCCTGGTTCCAGGAGGCAGTGGAAATGAGAGGATGAGATGGATCAGCGGCTGCAGATAATTTGAAGGGCGCTGTCTAAATTACAGGAAGACATTTTGAAACAGGATTAAATGTTAGCAAATGGCAAGATGACTCAACATTACTGAATTAATTTTCGAACTGAAAAGCAGCACATTTAATATACGTTGGCATATTTGCAGCCAGCTGGTAATTTTTATCTTGTTATTTATTTTTTGTAATTGTAAGTGCATCATGGAAAATTCTTTGAGTGTTACCGTTGGGAGTTAGTGCTGACACGATCGGTAAGAGGCGGTGCGGTCGTCACAGTTTGGAACAGAAATTTCATCTCCATTGGGAATATGGGCAACTCAAAACAGCTAAATAAAATCTACTGTTGAAGATGCAGGATTTTTAGAGTTGTAAATGTCAAATCTAAAACCTTTACAGTTTCCGGCCGAACATCAAACTTTACAATTTTAGATATTTTAAATATATATTTTGGTCCATTATAAAAACATCCCTATGTTAATGACACAACCCTAGTTCTTTATAATTGCAACATTTCCAGCATTTACTGGTTCCACACTGCGGAAATTTTTCTACAGCAGTGGCTTTAAAATGTATTCATTCATTGCAATGCCAGCATTTATCACCTCTCCCTAATTATCCCTAAACTGATAAATGTTATCCACATTAGTGGCTCTGGTATCGCACACAGGCCAGAAGGATGAGGATATCGGATTTCCTTTCCTGGTGAACCAGATGGTTTTTAGGACAATCCATTTGTTTTGTGTTTACTGTTGCAGAGATTAGCTTTTTATTCCAGATTTAGAATTTGAATGAAATTTCTCTGCCTCCTGTAATTGGATTTGAACTCACTCCTCCAGATGCAGCGAAAGCAGATTCAGATTCAGATTAGTTTATTCTCATATTCACCAGGGTGCAATGAAATTCCTTGCTCGAATTCAGCTCCAGAATAAACAACGTACGTGGTAATGACAGCACGACAATAAATACAACATCAAATGCAAAACAGCGCAAGGGTGTAAAGATTGGAATCTGAAGCTGTGCAAAAAGGGGTGTTATTAATGTGTAGGAAGGAACTGCAGATGTTGGTTTAAAACAAAGATAGACACAAAAAGCTGGAGTAGCTCAGCGGGTCAGGCAGCATGAGAAATGGAATAGGTGACATTTCAGGTCGAGACCCTTCCTCAAATTGAGAGTCAAGGGAAAGGGAAACAAGAGATATAGACGGTGATGTAGAGAGATATAGAACAAATGAATGAAAGATATGCAATAAAGTAACGAAGATAAAGGAAAGGCTGTTGTTAGCTGTTTGCTGGGAATGTTCTTCCTAACAGACCAAGATCTAAGTGCAGGACTTGTGCAGGTTTTCAAGAGAGAGTTAGATTTAGCTCTTAGGGCTAACGGAATCAAGGGATATGGGGAGAAAGCAGGAATGGGGTTCTGATTTTGGATGATCAGCCATGATCATATTGAATAGTGGTGCTGGCTCAAAGGGTCGAATGGCCTACTCCTGCACCCGTTTTCTATGTTTCTATGTTTCTAAGACCCAAAGACGTGGCCAGATCAGGTTGTATTGGACAGCGGACCTGTCCTTGAAGGGAACTCGTTGGCAGGGTGATATGTTCGACTCATTTTCAGGATCAGACCATCGTGAGGCAAAGCCAGATTTATTACCCCTAGTAGGGGTGATGAGACACCACTGTCTGTACTGGGACGAAGGTGAGCATGCTGCCTTGGATTAGTCCAGGAGTTCATGGGACAATCCTGGGATTTGGAACTAAATTCAATCGTCTTTTCAAAGAGTCAGCTGAAGCATGATGGGCCAAATGGCCTCCCTGTGGAGTGGGTTTTTTATGACATTCACCAATTAAAGATGGGATTGTAAGGCAGAGGAACAACTATTGCACAAGCAGGTTTTCATGCTAAATTTAACAACCAGTTCAAAACAAATTAAGGTCAAAATACATCTTGCCTGTCGTGAATGTGTGAAGCAATAACATATCCATGTTGGAACCGCATCTGATGTTTAACAAATGCTCAACTGCAGAGGTGGTTCAGTGTAGACAACAGGAAGCCAGTCTCAGTGATGCTACGTGTTGTGTTAACATCTAAAACCCAAATATAATAAAAAGGTAAACACCGCCAATACCATCTAAATTTTCCTACATTTTCTTGAAACCAAGACTTTGAAAATTTTGCTTCAATGTGATGCATAAATGGTTTAGTGCAACATGACAAAGACTGGACATTTCTATTTTACTGACCCTGACTTGCTTTCTGCGTTAAACAAAAGACATAGAGAGCTGGAGTAACTCAGCGGGTCAGGCAGCATCTCTGGAGAACATGGATAGGTGACGTTTCACAAAGTGCTGGAGTAACTCAGCGGGTCAGGCAGCATCTGTGGAGAACATGGATAGGTGACGTTTCACAAAGTGCTGGAGTAACTCAGCGGGTCAGGCAGCATCTGTGGAGAACATGGATAGGTGACGTTTCAAGTTGGGACCCTTCAGACTGGGGTGTAAGATGTACTGAGTAACCAGTCCAGAGATGCTGCCTGACCCGCTGAGTTGCTCCAGCACTTTGTGTCTTTTTTTGTAAGCCAGCACTGCAGTTCCTGCTCCTCTCTTTCTTTCTGCATTTGTCACTTTCGGTAAAGACAGTGAAAAGTAATATGCAAGCGAGTCTCACTCATGGCCCTTGCTGTGATTGTGAGTAAAATGAGTCTGGACTGTTGCCTCCTCCCCACCACTGCTCACTCACCTGTGTAAAGGTGAAGGGTTTCCCATCATTACACCAAGCCACACATCCAACCAGGTTACATACCTTCCCATGGAGAGGCACCTGCTCTAAATACAGGAGCTGCAATGATATCTTCATGTTACACCGTGATGTTATTTAATGCCTGACTCTCACTGAATCTAATTAGCGGTATTTATGGAGCTGTGACCATTATATATATTCCTTCCACACTGACGTGGACAGAAAAAAATAAACTCAAGAAACCCAGACAGAAATCTCAATGTGTTTAAAAAAAATTAAATGCAAATTGGTTTCTATTTGAGGAAGAAGTGGTCATGACTCAGTTGTAAAGTTGCACTTCATGGCTGGGAACATGAAAGAGAGAAGCAGCGCTGACGGTGACGGTGACGGTGACAGACTGCTCGCTCCTCGTCACATCATAGCCCGGGAACCAGCATTGCCATTAATTGGGTAATCTCGATATAAGGACCCCAAGGATACAGAACAAGGAAGACTGTAGGTCAGAACGCAGAGCGGAGGAGTTGCATCTGAAGTGGTGTCAAGCTCATTACTGAAACTCTCCATGGGCACCCAAACGTTCGCTTGCCCCCACATCGCGGTGCTTTTGATATCAGCGTTAGATGCAAAATAGAAATGTGACCCCTTCCCCAGCGCACTCAGCACCGCGGTGAGAGAACGCTTTCATTTCCATCTTAACAAATGTTAATTTATACAGACTGTCCAAGTTAGAGAGGCTGTCAAATGAAACCTTCCAGATCTCACACAACAAATGAGTAAAACAGGAATGGATGTAATGCAGACCCCAGCTTCCCAAACTAATGGCCCGTTTCCTGGGAGGAAGGCAGATTAGTGTTTATTAATTTATGTGATGTGGGCGTTGGTTCCACCCCCCAATGTTGAGAAGATTGTGCCTTCCACCCACATCAACGCCAGACCAAGTTATAACAGCAATCCCTCACACCACCAGATGCGTTTACAACAATCCACTACTTTCATCCTCGCCAATTCTCATGCTTGGCTTTTTTTAAAGAAAAGAATTCCAGATTATTTAATTAAAGCCAATTCAGTATTCTAACTGTCCATTGTGGGATTTGAACTCTCTCCAGATCACTGGCTCATAAGGTCATAAGGAATAGTGGAATTAAGCCATTCGGCCCATGAAGTAACGCCCCCATTCACTCATGGCTGATCTATCTCTCCCTCCTAACCCTATTCTCCTGCCTTCTCCCCATAACCCGACACCTGTACTAATCAAGAATCTATTATCTCTGCCTTAAAAATATCCATGCTCAGGTCTCTTATTATGAGTCCCTTCTCCCATTCGCATGCTATCCCTCAGGGTTGTGGTCGACTTGCTTCCTCACGAGATCTCTGGACTTTCTGGGGTAGCAGAAGAGTAACCAGGAGCCCGGACAGGCAGAGATGTAGAAGGGGCTTGTCACGGTGGTTGAGACTCAGACAGAAGGCTTGACATTTGACAATTGACAATAGGTGCAGAAGTAGGCCATTCGGCCCTTCGAGCCAGAACCGCCATTCAATATGATCATGGCTGATCATCCCCAATCAGTACCCCTGTTCGTGTTCATATACATGCAAGATATAAATCCAGTCAAAATCAATAAGATACCGGTGACTGGGGTGGTGGTAAGGGTTCTGTAACTCGAGTGTGTCTGGGCTTAGGAGAATTGAGAGGAATTCTGCTAAATCTTACACTTGCTGTGCATGTGCAGAAAGATATGTGTGTGTGCATTGCATAGGAGCAGAACTGGTCCATTCTGCCCATCTATCCTGCCCCGCCATTCGATTATGACTGATCTATCTCTCCCTCTTAACCCCATCCTCCTGCCTTCTCCCCATAACCCCTGACACCCGTATTAATCAAGAACCTGTCAATCTCCGCTTTATGTAGAATTCTAGTTATTCACAAGAACACCAGTGCATACGGACATGTGTACATCCGCCATTCCCGACAATACATGATGTTACGATTTCTTTAAACACTCGCTTGGCTCAATGCATTTTGTTGGAAGGTGATATGGACACATGTGCAATCTTGTTACGTCTTTGTGCATGAACGTTGTTGGGCTTGCTCATATCCAGCTTGGATATGTGCTTACACTCAGCTAAACATATTAGATATTTATATCTGACATTAGATAATAACCTCAGAACCTATCTATTTGATGTTCCCCTTCACCAGTTCTGTGCAGCTGATACACACTATCTCATTAACCTCCTGTAAACAAAATGTGTGCATTTTTTGCCTGCTGCGCTTGCGATAAATATATTAACAACTGGAGACAATTAGGTCACGTCTCTCTCCCGAAGACAGACACAAAAAGCTGGAGTAACTCAGCGGGACAGGCAGCATCTCTGGAGAGAAGGAATGGGTGACGTTTCAGGTCGAGACCATTCTTCAGAGATGCTGCCTGTCCCGCTGAGTTACTCCAGCTTTTTGTGTCTGTCTTCGGTTTAAACCGGCATCTGCAGTTCCATTTTACACACACGCCTCTCCCCCGGTGAGGGGGCTGGTGCACTTGGCTAAAGGCGGTGTCTCCATAACTCCATCACCCACAAAGCACTGGAGAATCACAAGGCTGCTTCATTTTGTGTTAGAATCATGTGTACATTGGCCATTCCCGACAATACATGATGTTACGGTTTCTTTAAACACTCGCTTGGCTCAATGCATTTTGTTGGAAGGTGAGCCCAACCAAGCCGAGGTGTCGCTTCTGAACGGGTTGTTTGTGTTTTCACGTCTCTCTCTCTCTCTCTATCTCGCTGCGTCCAATCCTTAAACACACAATGCTGCACTGATACTGAAACGATGCTCTTGTGCAGCACGAAATGCCCAGCCTCAGTTCATGGCTACGCTCGTATCATCTAGCACTTGCTAAAATTAAACCATCTATTAATGGAACCTAGTTACCACGTTACAGATATACCAGAGGCTTGTTATAAGACAATTCCATTCGCCCAGCAAGATCAGTCCGTCTGTGGGTTCATTTCTCACAAAATAGTAATGGTGGCACATCATTTTGAAGAACGCTGACCCCTCGACGACTGAGGGAATCTGCCCTCAGGGTGTGGGATGCACTCGAGCTGTGACAGCTGAGAGCACCTCCCCGAGATACAATGTGAATCCAGGACTCTGGCTTACCCTCAATGGCAGCTCCGAGTGAAACAGACACACTTGCTTTACAAGTCGAGACCCTTCTTCAGTCTGAAGAAGGGTCTCGACCCAACATGTCACCCATTCCTTCTCTCTGGAGATGCTCTCTGCCCCGTTGAGTTACTCCAGCTTTTTTGTGTCTATTTTCGGTTTAACCAGCATCTGCAGTTCCTCCCTACACAGACATCTCTGGTCGAAAGGCCATTTGCAAATGGGACGTGTTGTAGTGGGGTAGCGGAGAGTGGAATTGACTCAACAAGAATAGCTGCAGATGTCTATCAAGGTTGAAAAACGACACAAATTCATTTCCAAAATATGCAATATAGGAAAGGATAGCAACAGGGCAAACCAAGGAACAAATATCAGTTCAGTTTGAGTTTAGTTTATTGTCACGTGTACTGAGGTACAGTGAAAAGCTTTTGTTGCATGCTATCATAAGTAGAGTGTAGAAATATCTAGGATAAATTGATTATTTCCATGCAGTTTAGTCTGGGGATTTTGAACTGATGGTCAGTGTGGGAGGAACAGGATCGCTGATGGTCGGAAGAGGGGGAAACAGTTTATCTGTGAGTGTTGGACAGATTGAACAAGGCAATACAGAAGCACTAACGCCACAATTCATCTTTGCTTCAATATAAGATCTGGCACAGATTATCTCTCCCTTCTAACCCCATTCTCCTGCCTTAGCCCATAAGCCCTGACACCCGTATTAATCAAGAATCTGTCTATCTCTTCCTTTAAAATGTCCACTAACTTGTGGCCTCCACAGCCTTCTGTGGCAACAAAATCCACAAATTTCACCAGCCTCTGACTAAAGAAATTCCTCCTCATCTCCTTCCTAAAAGAACAAACTTTAACTCTGAGGCTGTGACACTGGTCCTGGACTCTCCCACTAGTGGAAACATCCTCTCCACATCCACTCTATCCTAGCCTTTCACTATTCTGTATGTTTTAACCACGTCCCCCCTCATCCTTCTAAACTCCATCTAACATCCATTGACCAAACCAGACAGTAATGCACACATTTTTTCAACATCGCCCTATTTGATATGGTGGTACCTTGTCTTCTGTATCTGAATAACTTTTACTGGAATAATTTAAGTTTATATATGTTGTTTTCTAAAAATGAATTCACAGTTTGTTCCTTGCCACCTTTTTAAAGCTCTGCAAAGAAATGTAGCTCAAGGAGAAACATTTGAAGTTTATGTTCTCTGATGAATAATTAATAGATTACATTTACCGTTGCTCCTAATCAGAGTTCTGGTAATGGTACAAGAACTTCACATCCCTCTGATGAAGACAAACTCCAACATTAATATAGATCCCGGTGCTCCAGATGTCAGGAATCGGAGCTGCAGCCATGTTGGATAATAATGCAATGGAGATTGAGATGTGATGGATAGTTATCCAGTGATACAGCACAGACACAGTTCCTTCAGTTTAGTTCCTTCACGCGGGGGCAGCGGTAGAGTTGCTGCCTCATAGCTCCAGAGACCCAGGTTCGATCCTGACTATGGGTGCTGTCCGTACGGAGTTTGTATGTGCTCCCTGTGACCGCATGAGTTATCTCCGGGTGCTATTGTTTCCGCCTACACTCCAAAAGACGTATAGGTTTGTAGGTTAATTGGCTTCAGTAAAAATTGTAAATTATCCCTAGTGTGTAGGATAGTGTTGGTTTACGGGGTGATAGCTGTTTGGCACAGACCTGGTGGGCCGAAGGGCCTGTTTCCATGCTGTATCTCTAAAGTCTTTAAAGTCTAAAGTCTAAAAGTCCAACTAAGATGCCCGGTCTAAACTAGTTCCATTTACCCTCGTTTGTCCCATTTGCATCTAAACCTCTCCTATCCATGTACCTGTCCAAAGGTCTTGCAAATGTCAGTTAATCTTCGCACGAGTGGACCCATGTTCCCCTGAGGGAGGCAACACAGTATCATTGCAACAGCACCAACAAGATCCCCTTCACAACATTGCTCTTGGCAGGAACAAAGGCTGAAGGGAGATTTGATGGAGTGGGTCAGGACAGTGTGGAGAGCAGGAGGAATGGGCACTGGTGGGCAGGTCACCATCGATAAAGCAGTGACCAGTGGGCAGTGGTGGGCAGATCACCATGGATGGAGATGTGACTAGAGAGCACTGGTGCAAACTAACGGGGAGCAGAGTGAAGAGTGATGCAAGGAAGGTCTGCTTCACACAGTGTGTTGTTGGAACGTGGACCACAACCTGAACCTGGAGCCAGTTCCATTGTGTCTATTGGACAATGACAAGATGAGGAAAACCTTCCAAAGTTGCAGAGACCGGGCTGGGTGCATTAGGGGGTGGGATGGGGCACCTGGGGTGGGGCAGACCTGGGAGTTGCTCTAGAGGGGGTAGCAGGAACAGGATGTGTTGAATAGCCTGATTCTGTACCGGGACCATTCTGTGCGATTGTGGGAACAGTGGGGGAATGGGAGGAGGAATGGTGGGGGGATGGTGGGGGAACGGTGGGGGGATGGTGGGGGAATGGTGGGGGGATGGTGGGGGGACGGTGGGGGGATGGTGGGGGAACGGTGGGGGGGGAATGGTGGGGGAATGGGACGGTGGGGGGGAACGGTGGGGGGAGAATAGTGTGGGCGGACGGTGGGGGGGGAATGGTGGGGGGAAACGGTAGGGGGGGAACGGTGGGGAGGGCGCAGTGTCAGGAACGGAGGTACCTTCCTCAGGCGGCTGTGAGAGAACTCATCCATTCCTCGTGACCACACTACTAGGTGCTAAAGCAACATTCCAACAACTGCAGGGCTTCACTGACACAGCAATAAACAAGTTATGTATTTATTTCCGTCACAGAACAGTTATATAATACCTTCCACAGTGTTTGGAGGTTTTGAAGCAATTTTCAGACAATATAATGCTTTGATTTCACTGCAGCAGGCGGGTAGCTAGGAGTGGAGTTACTCCGTCCAGCGAGACCGCTTTGCTGCTGATGCTGATTTAGGGGAAATAATGGGCCGCAAACCTACAGAACATAGAGCAGTTCAGCACAGGAACAGGCCTGGATAGATTGTGTAGGAAGGAACTGCAAATGCTGGTTTACACTGAAGATAGACACAAAATGCTGGAGTAACGCAGCGGGACAGGAGAGAAGGAATGGGTGACCTTTCGGGTCGAGACCCTTCTTCAGGGGAGAGGAAGACATAGAGATAAGGAATGAAGTGTGAAAACAAGATATCAAAGTGGATGGCGATCAAGGAAAATGTAGAATAGATCATTGTTAGCTGGGAGAAGCTGACAACGAAGCAAACAGAGGTAAAATGTAATCGGGGGACAGTCGGACTGGTCGGAGAACTAGGATGGGGGGAGGGATGGAGAGGGAGGGAGAGCAAAGGTTACGAAGTTAGATAAGTCAATATTCATACCGCTGGAGATAGAGTGGATGTGGAAAGGATGTTTGCACTAGTGGGTCTAGAACCAGAGGTCATAGCCTCAGAATAAATGGACGTTTCTTTAGGAAGAAGATGAAAATTAATTTATTTAGTCAGAAGGTGGTGAATCTATGGAATTCAATGGATATTCTTAAGGCAGAGACATGTAGATATATTCTTGATCAGTACGGGTGTCAGGGTTAAGGGGAGAAGGTAGGAGAATGGGGTTAAGAGGGAAAGATAGATCAGCCATGATTGAATGGTGGAGTAGACTTGATGGGCCAAATGGCCTAATTCTGCTCCTATCACTTCTGACCTTATGAACTCAATCCACCATGTCCATGCTGAACATGATGCTGTTAAATTAATCTGCTCTGCCTGCACGTAATCCATATCCCTCCATTCCCTGCATATCCATGTCACTATCCAAAAGCCTCTTAAATGCCACTATTGTATGTGCCTCCACCACAATCCCAGTCAACGAGTTCCAAGCCCCCACTATCCCTTGTGCAAAGATCTTGCCTTAAAGCTATGTCCTCTGGTCTTTGACATTTCCACCCTGAGAAAAACATATGACTACGACACCTTATCCACGCCTCTTGTAACTTTATTTATTTCTGTCTCCCCTCAGCCTCAAAATAATCCAAGTCTGTCCAACCTTTCCTTATAGCTGAACTTCCCAGCCGTTCCAAAACAAAAACATGCCATGGGATCATTCACATTGCAGTTTCATGTCTCACCAAAAGGATGGGTTGTGTTGGTAGGAATAATGTACAAGGCGACAGAGAATTGGCCAGGGGCGGAAGTGTACGGCACAGTACGATGGGCCGACTGGCCTTCGTCTGTGCTGAACCTTGTATGAGGTTCCATCCAATTGTGACTTAGACACAGGTGACCATCACTCCTTCATCACCTCCCAAGGTACAGGGTTGTGAGAGTAGCCACAGTGTTGGTCAAGGCCATGAGGCTGGGACGTAGAGGCAGGAGTGTGGTCTCGCCATCTGTACCCAGCATGGCATGGTGCGGAAACCTCCTGGGTGTTCCAGATGTACCCAGTCACTGATAAACAAGCTGGCTTCTCCGTAAACGTTGTGGAGAAATCGGAAAATAAACGCGGGTTGTTTGAGGCTGAAACAACTCGTCTCTGTGTCTCTGTTTGTGTCTCTCTGTATCTCTGCGTCTCTGCGTCTGTGTGTCTCTGTGTCCCTGTGTCTCTGTGTCTCTGTGTCTGTGTGTCTGTGTGTCTGTGTGTCTCTGTGTCCCTGTGTCTCTGTGTCCCTGTGTCTCTGTGTCCCTGTGTCTCTGTGTCTGTATGTCTCTGTGTCTCTCTGTCCCTGTGTCTCTGTGTCTCTGTGTCTGTGTGTCTCTGTGTCTCTGTGTCTGTGTGTCTGTGTGTCTCTGTGTCTCTGTGTCTGTGTGTCTCTCTGTCCCTGTGTCTCTGTGTCTCTGTGTCTGTGTGTCTCTGTGTCCCTGTGTCTCTGCGACTCTGCATCGCTCTACAACTGACGTTGTGTGGAATATTTCTCAGACCAATGTCGTTGGCTTGAGTTTCCCCAGACAAGCTGAGGATATATCTTCTCAACAAAAGGCCAATCATTTGCTGCAGATTTATCAAGGAATACGCTCTGCGGAAACTGTTCCCAGAACGAGAGGGAATGTTTCATAACAACTCCATGAGCAAGGTCATGCCTGCCTCCCATTGGTGGACGCACTGCTGATCCTGATTGGTCCACTCTTGTTATTGTCTGTGGTTGGTCTTCACACCCAACCTTTCTAACCAATCCAATTGGCTGGGACCCAAAACATGTTGTAGCAACAAGGAACTGCAAATGCAGGCATACCAAAAAATCCAAAAGTGCTGGAGGAGCACAGTTTCAAACTGAAGAAGGCCCCCGACCCAAAATGTCCCCCATCCATGTTCTCCACAGATGCTGCCTGACCCACTGAGTTACTCCAGCACTCTGTGAAACGTCACCTATCCATGTTCTCCACAGATGCTGCCTGACCCGCTGAGTTACTCCAGCACTTTGTGAAACGTCACCTATCCATGTTCTCCACAGATGCTGCCTGACCCACTGAGTTACTCCAGCACTCTGTGAAACGTCACCTATCCATGTTCTCCACAGATGCTGCCTGACCCGCTGAGTTACTCCAGCACTTTGTGAAACGTCACCTATCCATGTTCTCCACAGATGCTGCCTGACCCACTGAGTTACTCCAGCACTCTGTGAAACGTCACCTATCCATGTTCTCCACAGATGCTGCCTGACCCACTGAGTTACTCCAGCACTCTGTGAAACGTCACCTATCCATGTTCTCCACAGATGCTGCCTGACCCGCTGAGTTACTCCAGCACTTTGTGAAACGTCACCTATCCATGTTCTCCACAGATGCTGCCTGACCCACTGAGTTACTCCAGCACTCTGTGAAACGTCACCTATCCATGTTCTCCACAGATGCTGCCTGACCCGCTGAGTTACTCCAGCACTCTTTGTCCCAAACTATATTGCTTGATATAGAAATAGTTTCCCTCCCTTCACACAATTCAGTTCAAGTAGCAGATCCATTGAGTACCAACCACTGCCTGGGATGCTGGCAGAGTCCCAGGGCCCTCTCTGTCCCAGTGGCCCTCTCTGTCCCAATGGCCATCACTGTTCCAGGGCCCTCTATGTCCCAGGGCCCTCTCTGTCCCAGGGCCCTCTAGTCCCAATGGCCCTCTAGTCCCAATGGCCCTCTAGTCCCAATGGCCCTCTCTGTCCCAGAGCCCTCTCTGTCCCAGAGCCCTCTCTATCCCAGAGCCCTCTCTGTCCCAGGGCCCTCGCTGTCCCAGGGCCGCTGGTACAAATCTTCCCCCTTTCCCATCACTTTAGCCGAGTTAAAGTAAAGCCCAGAATGAATCCTGACCCTCCCTGGTACGTCTCGTTCAACAACACGTTCTGTGAACTCCCTGACCCCATCAGCAATGATGACAACTCAATGAATGACAAGCTGAGTTCTTGCGACAGCGAGGAGCCAAAGACAGGTCAATATCATTCCCTCAACACAGCCTGACTCAGCCCACAGCTACTCTCATATAATCTCAACCTCACCGCTAAGACAGATGCCACTTGGCCCATTGTTCCTGTGCCAGCTCTTTGATAGAACACTCACCTTCCTCTTCATGTATTTATCCAACAGGCATTCACCAAGATCATGGTTAAATCTGACTCCCACAGTCATTCCAGCACTGTATTCCATGTAAACCCTGGGAAAGGTTCTGACTCTCTACCCTGTCCATGCCTCTCACAATGTCATTTACATCTATCAGGTCTCCCTCTGCCCCTGACACTCCAGAGAAACCAATCCAAGTTTATCCAACCTCTCCCTGTATCTAATAGCCTTTAATCCAGGCCACATTCTGGTAAACCTCTTCTGCACTCACTCCAAAGCCTCCTCAGACTTCCTGTAATGGGGGGATCAGAACTGCACGCTTACTCCAAATGCTTATACACAATAACTACAAAGTCTTATAAATCTACCACATGATTTTTGACTCTTCTATCCCCTTCTGTAGCCAAAGAACAAGCCTGGCAAGTGAGTTTCTTGTAATATATCAGTCTGGCTTGTTTGTGAAATGCTGGAGCAACTCAGCGGGTCAGGCAGCATCTGTGGAGCGAAGGAAATGGGCAACCTTTCGGGCTGAAACCCTGAAGGAAATAGGCAACGTTTCGGGCCGAAACCCGGAAGGGTTTCGGGCCGAAACGTTGCCTATTTCCTTCGCTCCATAGATGCTGCCGGAACATGGATAGGTGACGTTTCCCAGAGTGCTGGAGTAACTCAGCGGGTCAGGCAGCATCTGTGGAGAACATGGATAGGTGACGTTTCACAGAGTGCTGGGGTAACTCAGCGGGTCAGGCAGCATCTGTGGAGAACATGGATAGGTGACGTTTCACAGAGTGCTGGAGTAACTCAGCGGGTCAGGCAGCATCTCTGGAGAACATGGATAGGTGACGTTTCACAGAGTGCTGGAGTAACTCAGCGGGTCAGGCAGCATCTCTGGAGAACATGGATAGGTGACGTTTCACAGAGTGCTGGAGTAACTCAGCGGGTCAGGCAGCATCTGTGGAGAACATGGGTAGGTGATGCTTTGGGTTGGAACCGGCTCTGTGGCATGTTTGTCAACACCCAGCCTGTGGATTGGATGTCTGGCACTCCAGTGGCGTGCTGGGAGAATGCTGCAATGTCAGACACTTCTATGCTCTCGATGCTGAGGTCTAACAAAGCCCTTTCTCCCACTGCAGCAGATATCTCAACCAGCATCACCAGGAACATACAACAAGGTCATGGCCATTAGGTCATAAGATCATAAGGAATAGGAACAGAATTAGGCCATTCGGTCCATCAAGTCTACTCCATTATTCAATCATGGCTGATCTATCTCTCCCTCCTAACCCCATTGCACAGCGGGTATTGCCAGTGCCCCGCAGCATCTCAGAGTCAGGTTCAATCCTGATCTCGGGCACTGTCTTTCTGGAGTTGGCACGTTCTCCCAGTGACTCTGTGGGTTCCTTGGGTTGCTCCTGTTTATCCCACATCCTAAACATGTGTGGGTTGGTAGGTTAATCGGCCGTCTGTAAATGGGCAAGTGGGGAGAGTCGAGTTTTTCTAATTATATATTTTTGCACATATTTTATTTACTTTTATTTCACACAGTTTTTGTGTAATTTATGTTTTGTGCACTGCCTAAATCTATGTGTTTGTGATGCTGCTGCCAGCAGATCACGGTACTTTGCATCTGACTATAAACTCGGCTGAAGTCAACGTGGATGTGTGGGGAATAAAGTGGGTTTGGGGAGGACTAGTGTAAAGGACTGGTGGGTTAAAGGGCTGTTTCCATGCTGTTGTTCTCGATGATTCTCTCTTTGATAATTCATTGCTGTTGTGGGATCGCTCAGCTACAACATGTCTGCATAGGTTTGGAAAACAACCAGAGAGATCGGTGAGAGTGTGTTGTAGTCTGCGCTATGCTTTAGTGGTCGAGTGGCCAAGGGACTGTGTCAATGCCTCTGGTATCTCCGTGAGCTTCTGGCCATGTTCCTCCCCTCCCCCCGCCTCACACAGTTCACATCCACTCCCTCACTCACTGGAGGTCATCAGGTCACAAGAACATCAGAAAACACAAGCGAGGTAAGGCCACACGGCCCATCAATACTATCTCACTATTCAACGTGATCACGGCTGCCGACCCTTGCCTCATCCCCTCCTCTGTCCCTGTTGCCCATACCCCTCAATCCCTTGATCTGTCAAATGTTATCTGTGTCCTCTTTAACTACTTCAGTGATCCAGCCTCCACACTCACTGGTGTGGACTTCCCAGATCCACCACCATCTGTAGCGAGACGTTCCAATGCTCCCTGGTTTAAATGACCGGCACCTCACCTGTATCTCTGATCGCCACGGCTCAGCCCCAGTTACACCAGCACCACTTCACACCAGATACAGATCAGTTTAGTCTAGTTTTTGTCACGTGTACCGAGGTACGGTCAAAAGCTTTTTGTTGCGTGCTATCCAGTCAGCGGGAAGACTGGACATAATTACAATCGAGCTGTCCACAGTGTACAGATACAGGATAAAGGGAATAAAGTTTAGTGCAATATAAAGTTCAGTAAAGTTCGATTAAAGATAGTCCGAGGGTCTCCAATGAGGTCGATGGGAGGTCAGGACCACTCTCTAGTTGGTGATAAGATGGTTCAGTCGATATCAAAGTACCATTTGTGACATCATTTCTATCATTCACCGAACCCCACAGAAATAAGATGTCACAGGTTCACCCATTCCCAAATATCGGGGATCTTGCCATTAGCACATTGATTCAGTCTCTCACCGAATTATTGGGGATGTGGGGAGAATGAAATGGTTTAGGGTAGGATTAGTGCACGTGGATACTGTTGGCCTGAGCAGAGACGATGGGTTAAGGGATAATTCCCGAGCTGTTGTAATCCCATTCCCACCAGGAAGCACCTGGCCGTTTACAAAATTGCTGACATTAGCCTGTGCTCCAACTCATAGCCTTTGTCTTTCTACTTTAGCAGATACTCAGCACTATGGAAACTCAGGTGGCAAATGGTCCAACAAGCAACAACACATCCAACGGCCCTTCCCTGAACAGTACAAACTGCTCCATACCGATGATGGCCGGGCCTTCCGACGACAGCAAGACCAACCTCATCGTCAACTATCTACCACAGAACATGACGCAGGAAGAGTTCAAGAGCCTGTTCGGCAGCATCGGGGAGATCGAATCGTGCAAACTCGTCCGTGACAAGATCACAGGTAGGCTGGAGCACGCAGCAGAATAATCGTGGAGGTGTTATGGCTCAGCAGGAGATCGTTCAATCCACTGAGTGCAGGAGTTAGGAAGTCACAGTAAACCTTTACAAAACAATAAAGGACAGAGTGCTGGAGTAACTCAGCGGGTCAGGCAGCATCCCTGGAGAACATGGATAGGTGACGTTTCACAGAGTGCTGGAGTAACTCAGCGGGTCAGGCAGCATCTGTGGAGAACATGGATAGGTGACGTTTCACAGAGTGCTGGAGTAACTCAGCGGGTCAGGCAGCATCCCTGGAGAACATGGATAGGTGACGTTTCAGGTCGGGACCCTTCTTCAGGCTGGTCTTTACAACACAACGTTTTGGCCACAGATGGAATACTGTGCCCAGTTTTGGGTGGAAAGGTGTGAAGGTTTTTGAGAGAAGGCACAGGAGAAATTTACTTGAACGATTCTAATCACGTAGGATTTTAGCGATATGGATCCCGTCTTCCTGGGGATCGAGGGGGAATGTGACAGAGGTACTTTAAATCATGACTGTGCAGACAGATTCATTGTTCCTATTGGCTGAAAACAACCAGGTCTCTTAGAATGAAGATGATTGGATTACAAAAACAAAGTGGACTTTTATGTTTTGAGTTTACTGCCAGGATTAAAAAAAGCAAACCTAAAAAGGAGTTTAATTATGTTGAATGGAAACAGTGCAGAGGTACATGCAGAGGGAAGAAGTAGGATTGGTTGCAAGCCCTAAGCTAGGATAGCATTGAGGGGCAGAATGGTCTCCTGCTAAAGAACTCAATTCGTCCCACACTATGTTTTTCCCCGTTGAAATGACTATCTCACTCAGTTTGAGTGCACTGCCCTTGGTGATGGATTAACCTCCTCCTTTGTTAATCACCTACTCCCCAAACTCCGGTGATTATCTAACAGTAGCCAAGTCAAGCTGACAGTTTTGCACAGATGCTTTTCAAAGCCTTGGGTTACTGAAGTCACTGTGCTGCCGATGACGTACTTTCAAAGTGTCCCAACTGTGACCACATGGGATAGATGGCGGCCCCATTTACACACAGCATGCTCCAAATACAGCAGGTGATAACAGTCAAATCCTCTGTTGTTGTGATGTTAGCTGAGGGAAAGGTGTTAGACAGTATAAGGTGAGTAAGGACAGAGAGATGGAGAGATTCAGTAGGGAAACAGACCATTCGGCCCATCAAGTCATCGACACCAACCACAACCTCCCACTTACACTGACACCCCTTCCCCCCTCCAGATTCTAATCACCTACACACCAGAGACAGTTTACAGTGGCAGGAACCACATGCAGTCACAGAGAGAACGTGCAAACTCCACACAGACAGTGCCCAAGGCCAGGATTAAACCCAGGCCACTAGCACTGCGAAGCCACTGCTCTATTCGCTGTGCCACTAACCTGGTGTTTCACATCTACCTCAGCACAAAGTAGTTCCCAAGACAAATCCTGAACCCAACACTGACATTCAGAGACAAGGCAGCCCATCCCTGTGGTCACTGCTACCTCTGAGAGTTTCCACTAAAAATCCCAGGCCTTGTCCATTCCAGGCAACTCATCACAATTGGACAATTTGGTGAGAACCACATCACAATCTTTTGCAGATAAACCAATATATTCACAACATTAACAACTTTCATAAAACTCTTTGCAGCTTCATTTCAACATGTAAACTGGGAGATATATTTTTAAAAAGCCATCATTCTGTGACATTACAGATTCCAAGAGGACTTACCTGGTCAGTGGTGGAGGGAAGCCATTCTCTGTCCCCCTATGTCACTTCCTGTGGACAACAGGAAATTCTATTTCATCATTGTGTACAGCAGACAGGAAGTTGTCCTATTCTATTCAGTAACAGGAATTGATTTATTCAGTATGTTATGAATAAAAATAAAAATAAACAAAAGTCATCATCATTGAGTGATACAACACGGAAACAGGCCCTTAGGCCCAACTTCCCCACACAGGCCAACACCAGCCAACATGTTCCATCTACACTCGTCCCTCCTGCCTGCGCTTGGTCCATATCCCTCCAAACCTGTCCTGTCCATGTACCTGTCTAACTGTTTTTTAAAAGTTGCGATAGTCCTTGCCTCAACTACATCCTCTGGCAGCCCGTTCCGTACACCCACCACCAAAAGTGTGATGATTAAATTGATATTAGGGGGACAAATGCCTGTATTCTCCTCACATATATCACCCTTCTGGTCAAAGGCAAAGAAATTAGTTTGAAATGATGTACTGTTCGGGACCAATGTGTGAATAGACTGGGCAGAAACAGCAGCTTGGAGTTGTACATTAATCCCACACAGGACCCAGTGTCATTCCTCAGAGCACTCTGGCCATGGAGAGGACTTTCTCTGATCGGTTTGTTACTGTTAGTGACTGGATGAACCCATTGTGTAGCTCACTCCACATTGAGGAGGACATGTTGCTTGTTAATTATGGGCCCAGGGCATTCTCAGATAGAGGAAGAAGTTAGCAATGCTTGCGAAACCCAAAACATCAGACAGAAACATTCCAACGTCTTGTAATTTCTCATTCGTGATGTTAATTCATCAGCAACCTCAGGCCTTGAGACATATTGACGATACATCAGCTCCATATTTAGAACTGGGCTTTTATTGTCTCACAAGGTGCCTGGTCCATAATCAGATGCTGGTGCTCAATATAATAGAAACATAGACAATAGGTGCAGGAGTAGGCCATCCCCAATCAGTACCCCGTTCATCCTTTCTCCCCATATCCCTTAATTCCGTTAGCCCTAAGAGCTAAATCGAACTCTCTCTTGAATACATCCAGTGAATTGGCCTCCACAGCCGTCTGTGGCAGAGAATTCCACAGATTCACAAGATTTTTTTCTGGGTGTAAAAGTTTTTCCTCATCTCAGTCTTAAATGACCGACCCCTTATTCTGAAACTGTTACCCCTGGTTCTGGACTCCCCCAACATGGGGAACATGTTTCCTGCATTCAGCCTGTCCTATCCCTTAAGAATTTTATATGTTTCTGTAAGATAATGGGTGATGGATTCGATGATGACGGGTTGTGATATCCCAACATGTGGAGTGACGGAAGGGGTCATCTGAGCAGAGAGATCTGTCCTTTCATCTTTCTCAATGATGCGGAGGAAGAGACAGTGCATAGAAAGCACTGGACAAAAAGACACAGTGTCAGGCAGTCTGAAGAAGGGTTTCGGCCCGAAACGTTACCTATTTCCTTCGCTCCATAGATGCTGCTGCACCCGCTGAGTTTCTCCAGCATTTTTGTGTACCTTCTAGCATCAGCAGTTCCTTTTGTCCCCATTCTCTCTTTCTTTCTCTTTTTTTCTTCTTTTATCTGTCTCTACCGTAAATATATTGAATAATCCATCCTCCACCATCTCTGGGGCAATGAATTTCAGAGATTCATCCGTTTCACTTTAGTTTATTGTCACGTGTACCGAGGTACAGTGAAAAGCTTTTGTTGAGTGCTAGCCAGTCAGCAGAAAGATAATACATGATTACTATTGAGCTCGACACAAAATGCTGGAGTAACTGAGTGGGACAGGCAGCATCTCTGGAGAGAAGGAATTCCTTCTCTCCAGAGATGCTGCCTGTCCCGTTGAGTTACTCCAGCATTTTGCGTCTACCTTCGATTTAAACCAGCATCTGCAGTTGTTTCCTACACATTACAATCGAGCCATTCACAGTGTACCGATACATGATAAGGGAATAACGTTTACTGCAAGGTAAAGCCAGCAAAGTCCAATCAAGGATAGTCCGAGGGTCACCAGCTCTGAGAGGAGAGGGTTCCACGCACCTCCATTTTAAATGGCAGTCCCCTGGTTTGGGTTAGTGTTGTGTGTTTTTGCGGCTGTCTTTGTGTACTTGCTAGTAAATAGCTCAAAGGCAGGACTTTGGATTTAATATAGAAATTAATTTATCTTTAATCTGTTCCATTTATTGAACTCAGCAGGTGATTTAGATCGAGTTGGCCAAATACCACAAAGTTTAAAAACTGAAGGAGGTAGAACCATTAACGGCACATTCAGTGGGGTGTTGAATAGTGAAATGATGGGACAGAATATCAGAAGCTGTGGTAGGTTGGACCTCAATATCCAGAGTGTAAACACCAATGTTGTCTGGTTGTGGAGGACAAGGCCAGGCAGTCCTCCATTACCTCCATAAAGATGTTATCAAAATGTTACATTTCTGGCTCACATTTTACTTATTTGCTTTAATTTCGCGTAAATTCTGTGAGAGTGAATTTTAAGCCGTATCTTGAATGTTTGGGTCATGATTTGTGAATTCCCTCGGGTGAATTTGTGGAATGGCAATGGTCAGATTATGAGATGGTCAGTAGCTGTGACCAGCAATACTGGACATCAGGAGCAGCTGGTCAAAGCTTCAGTTATAATACAGGACTTTATTTCTCTGGTTTATTTTGGTTTGTTTTGTGGACATTCATAATGAGTGCAGCAAAGTCAGTTAGGTTTGGTTGCTCAGAATGCTTCAGTCAATATGATGCCGAGACTTTGGTTTTCTGTAAGTACAATGAACCCAAAACAACAAGTGATCTGTCTGTCGCACAATTCACATCGAATCAGATCCCTGATTTGAAATCTCATTTCCCTGATTTCAGACGACCACATATGGGAGTCTACCATCACTGGTCAGACACGCTGAGAAAGGTTGGCCTCGGCTTTAAGGAGTTGGCGGCTTTGACCAGCTTTTGGCCGGCACGGCGGTGCAGCGGTAGAGTTGCTGCCTCACAGCGTCAGAGACCCAGGTTCAATCCTGACTACCGGTGCTGTCTGTACGGAGTTTGTACGTTCTCCCCATGACCGGACTGCTTTCACCGGGTTCTCCACTTTCCTCCCCATTCCAAAGACATGCAGGTTTGCAGGTTAATTGGCTAAAAATTGTAAAATTGTAAATTGTCCCTAGTGTGTACAACACCTGAGGCAACACTGACCACACATCTCAGCAACAGAGGAGGCTAAGGGACACAGAATGATGAGAGGTGAAGATAGAGTGGCTACTGAGAAACCTCTCCCCAGCCATAGGTTGGGGGTGAAAATAAGAGGCTTAGAGGGGATCTGAGGAAGAGGTTTGTTTGGAGCAAGAGGTGGTGGTAACCTGGGGTGCACTGCCTGAGGGACTCACACAACATTTAAGAAACATCTGGACAAGTTCTTGAATCCTTGAGGCAATGAAGGCGAATGACTAAGTACAAAAACAGGATCTGTATTGATAAACGGTGGTCGGCATGGACAGGTTGGGCTGAATGGCCTGTTTCTGTGTATGGACCGTAACTCTTCAACTGGGTGGGACTTTGTGAGGATGGAGAAGGCACTGGTTAAATACATTTAATTGACAAATGTTCAGTTCAGGGCCTGTAAAGTAGCAGGTGCGATAGCTCGATGCATTCCAACAAGGATGAGAGGAATTCTGGTGACTGGGTGTAAAGTTAGACTCAGTGATTCAGACAAATGTTTTTAAATATTCTGGGTGAATTGCAGACATTACAGAGGCAGCCAAAACATTGATTTACTGGGTGAATTTGATCGTCTGTGAAAGATTTTGTACCTGCTGACAGGAGGAGGCTACACACATGCACAATTTGTGTGGTATCGTCATGACAACACAGCACTCTATAAAAAAAGTGAGCAAAAATAGCATCACAAAACCTCGACAATATTTTTTGGGCAGGAGATCTTTGCTTCCAATGCGCGATCATTTACAGGAAGTGTCTCTGAACTCCGCCACCCACACATCCAGGAGATTTGTACATTTTCTTCCCGACCAAGGAAGCAGGTCAGATTCCAAAGGCCAAGGCTGACTGAGTCTTGCTCAGTCTGTTCCCGCCGTTACAGGCAAGGAGTCATGAGATGACAGAGCTGTACAGACTGGAAACAGGCCCTTTGGACCACCTTGTCCATGCCGACCGTCCCTTATTCCTGCATTTGGCCCATATCCCTCAAAACCCATCCTATCCAAATATCTGTCCAAATGTCCTTTGAAAGTCATAATTATATCCACATCGATAGCTTCCACTGGCAGCTCATTCCAGATACAGAGGACCCTCTGAGTGAAAGAGTTGCCCCTGACCTCCCTCACAAGGAGGCCCCTCAGGCCAGGAATGGCCAATGATGAGGACAACATCCCTGGATCTGGGCTCCCACCAGCCTGGAGCCCCAACACTCCAACATTGCCTATGCTAACAGAAGGCCACCTCCCACTGAACAGTGGATCATGGGATGTTGGCCAATAGCTTTGATACCCATGCCTCACATTTGAGTACTTGGCATTGGATTTACGGTAGGAACATTGAAGGTCATGGAAAGTCAAGAAGGCCAATTGGTCCATCATCCACGTAGGTATTTAGCAATATCCCCTCCCGACCCCTCTGGTGGGGCGTTGAGTGTTCAGATTGTCTTTTCAGATGCACTTTTTAATCTGCACCTATAACATAAATTCCTGCACCCTGTCTCCTTGCTCTGTCACTTCCTGATGTATCATGGATGGGTTTCATTGTAATTAGGTATGGATTTTGTTTGTTACCTGGATAGCACATGAACCAAAGTGCGAACTCCTGATATTGGGATTGGCATATTGTTCTCACACGTACAGATATACAGCGATTAATCTTGCTTTGCCTGCTATCCAGGTAAATCACCCTTACATGAGTCCGATCAAATGTTACGTCAGATCCTGTGCTGAGGAATGGCAATGTTGTCATACTCCATGTACTGATGGAATTGCTTCCTTCTTCCTGTTGGAACGTTAACCTTCACCTCCTTCTCCCTGCAGGTCAGAGCTTAGGATACGGTTTTGTGAACTACGTGGATCCAAATGATGCTGATAAAGCCATCAACACCTTAAACGGACTCAAGCTGCAGACTAAAACCATCAAGGTAAGCGTACAAATTAGCCAGAAAAAGCAGCCTACCAGAGGACTGGGAGAAATTCAGAGTCCAGCAGAGGAGGACAAAGGGCTTAATTAGGAAAGGGAAAATAGATTATGAAAGAAAACTGGCAGGGAACATCAAAACTGACTGCAAAAGTTTTTATAGATATGTGAAGAGAAAAAGATTAGTTAAAACAAATGTAGGTCCCTTGCAGTCAGAAACAGGCGAATTGATCATGGGGAACAAGGACATGGCAGACCAATTGAATAACTACTTTGGTTCTGTCTTCACTAAGGAAGACATAAATAATCTGCCTGAAATAGCAGGGGACCGGGGGTCAAATGAGATGGAGGCACTGAGTGAAATCCAGGTTAGCCGGGAAGTGGTGTTAGGTAAATTGAATGGATTAAAGGCCGATAAATCCCCAGGGCCAGATAGGCTGCATCCCAGAGTACTTAAGGAAGTAGCCCCAGAAATAGTGGATGCATTAGTGATAATTTTTCAAAACTCTTTAGATTCTGGAGTAGTTCCTGAGGATTAGAGAGTAGCTAATGTAACCCCACTTTTTAAAAAGGGAGGGAGATAGAAAACGGGGAATTACAGACCAGTTAGTCTAACATCGGTAGTGGGGAAACTGCTAGAGCCAGTTATTAAAGATGGGATAGCAGCACATTTGGAAAGTGGTGAAATCATTGGACAAAGTCAGCATGGATTTATGAAAGGTAAATCATGTCTGACGAATCTTATAGAATTTTTCGAGGATGTAACTAGTAGAGTGGATAAGGGAGAACCAGTGGATGTTATTTCTGCACTTTCAGAAGGCTTTCGACAAGGTCCCACATAAGAGATTAGTATGCAAACTTAAAGCACACGGTATTGTGGGTTCAGTATTGATGTGGATAGAGAACTGACTGGCAGACAGGAAGCAAAGAGTAGGAGTAAACGGGTCCTTTTCACAATGGCAGGCAGTGACTAGTGGGGTACCGCAAGGCTCAGTGCTGGGACCCCAGCTATTTACAATATATATTAATGATTTGGACGAGGGAATTGAATGCAACATCTCCAAGTGTGCGGATGACACGAAGCTGGGGGGCAGTGTTAGCTGTGAGGAGGATGCTAGGAGACTGCAAGGTGACTTGGATAGGTTGGGTGAGTGGGAAAATGCATGGCAGATGCAGTATAATGTGGATAAGTGTGAGGTTATCCACTTTGGTGGCAAAAACAGGAAAGTAGACTATTATCTGAATGGTGGCCGATTAGGAAAAGGGGAGATGCAACGAGACCTGGGTGTCATGGTACACCAGTCATTGAAAGTGGGCATGCAGGTGCCGCAGGCAGTGAAGAAAGTGAATGGTATGTTAACATTCATAGCAAAAGGATTTGAGTATAGGAGCAGGGAGGTTCTACTGCAGTTGTACAGGGTCTTGGTGAGACCACACCTGGAGTATTGTGTACAGTTTTGGTCTCCTAATCTGAGGAAAGACATTCTTGCCATAGAGGGAGTACAGAGAAGGTTCACCAGATTGATTCCTGGGATGTCAGGACTTTCATATGAAGAAAGACTGGATAGACTCAGCTTGTGTTCGCTAGAATTTAGAAGATTGAGGGGGGATCTTATAGAAACTTGCAAAATTCTTAAGGGGTTGGACAGGCTAGATGCAGGAAGATTGTTCCCGATGTTGGGGAAGTCCAGAACAAGGGGTCACAGTTTAAGGATAAGGGGGAAGTCTTTTAGGACCAAGATGTGAAAAACATTTTTCACACAGAGAGTGGTGAATCTCTGGAATTCTCTGCCACAGAAGGTAGTTGAGGCCAGTTCATTGGCTATATTTAAGAGGGAGTTAGATGTGGCCCTTGTGGCTAAGGGTATCAGGGGGTATGGATAGAAGGCACGTACAGGATACTGAGTTGGATGATCAGCCATGATCATATTGAATGGCGGTGCAGGCTCGAAGGGCCGAATGGCCTACTCCTGCACCTATTTTCTATGTCTATGTTTCTATGAACTTGTGGTAACGTCTTCCATCTGCCACAATAAACTGTGCAGGGAGAGAGCGGAGACACTGCGTAGGCTAATGATGCAGTGAAGGACCTTCTCTGGAGCAGAACATGGCATGAGCTTGATTGGCAGATTGGCTGTGGCACAACTGATACATGGTCTGTGATTCTTCCCTTTGGTCCAGCTCAAACACTAGCGACTGCACCTCCTGCCCACCTCTCCCATTGCCTCTGTCCCCCAAAGCCCACCTCACCCTTCCTCGAGCTCCAGAACCCAGTCCACTACCTCCCACACTTCCAACCAGCTCAACCCCTCTGTCCCATTTCTCTATTCCCCTCCTCATCTCCCGCTCCCAATTCCTCACTTCGCACTGCTCCTGCATCCTTCTCTCCAAAACCCACCCTAACCTCTCCTCATCCCCTATCTCCCCATCTCTCATCCCCACTATTCCCACCACCACCTTGCTTCCCCCCACGCCCACCCACACACAGAAAGGCACAGGTCTGAGCCGTACACTCTCTCACCCCAGCTATGGTGCCCTCTCTCCATGTGCCTTGAAGCCAAAAGCCAAAGAACTCCACTATGAATACATTCAACCTCAGGACATCCATGGCTTTCTGGGGGAGTTCCAATGTTGTTCCCAGTGAGTCCCTCTCAGATCCAATTCCTCCCACATTTACCCCAATGCCAGCCCCAGCTCTGAGCTCCCTGCCTCAGCCCGAATACTGATCGTGGGCTCACATTGAGAGGGTAATGGCCCACGACGTCACTCAGTCCCAACTCCCAGCAAGTTCTCAGCTGTGGAACCATGAGGGAGGGGCAGCAGGGGCTCGACCTACAGCCAGGGTCTGAGGACCTACCCTGGGCCTTCTGTTGGACAGCAGAGAGAGGAGGGGAACTCAGACAGGAGCCAACAATCTGCATGTCAGAGACACAAAGTGTGCACTCACCACCCAATTACATAAAGAGCTGTGACAGCAGCCCCATGAATAATCACACTGGTTGCTATTTATAAAGCAGAGATAGAAGATTCTGGGTTATGCTATTCTGGGAGAAGATTTAACGTGATGCTACACATGTTCACTGAGCTGTCAAAGCAACTCTCTTCAGCAGCACGAGCCCCACATCTCTTCACAATTATGTATTTGGACTCGATATCTTTCCACGCTCCTCCCCATATACAGCGGAGAAGAGAGGCCTCGGGAATTGCGTAGCTTCCTCTTGCTGCTGTAACGCAGGGAGCTCATATTCCTGCCTCACATCCTGACACCCCACGGTTCTCAAACCATCAACAAAGCACGGGTCAGGAGAATGATCACCACTACCCACAGCTCCAGCAATGGTCAAAGACAGAGACACAGAGACACAGAGACAGGGTCGCACAGACACAGAGACACAGAGTCACAGTCACAGAGACACAGAGACACAGAGACACAGAGACAGGGTCGCAGAGACACATACATAGACACAGACACAGAGACACAGAGACATAGACACAGAGACATAGACACAGAGACACAGACACAGAGACACAGACACACAGAGACAGAGACACAGAGACACAGACACAGAGACACAGAGACACAGAGACACACAGACACAGAGACACACAGACACAGAGACACAGAGACACAGAGACATAGTCACAGACACAGAGACACAGAGACATAGATACACAGAGACACAGAGTCACAGAGACACAGAGACACAGAGACACAGAGACAGGGTCGCACAGACACAGAGACACGGAGTCACAGAGACACAGAGACACAGAGACACACAGACACAGAGACACAGAGACACAGAGACACAGAGACACAGAGACACAGTCACAAACACAGAGACACAGAGACACAGAGACACACAGACACAGAGACACAGAGACACAGAGACACAGTCACAAACACAGAGACACAGAGACAGACAGACACAGAGACACAGAGACAGAGTCGCACAGACACAGACACAGAGACAGAGACACAGAGACACAGAGACAGGGTCGCAGAGACACATACACAGACACAGAGACACAGAGACATAGACACAGAGACACAGACACAGAGACACAGACACACAGAGACAGAGACACAGACACAGAGACACAGACACAGAGACACAGACACACAGAGACAGAGACACAGTCACAGAGACAGAGACACAGAGACACAGAGACACAGAGACACAGAGACACAGAGACACAGAGACACAGAGACACAGACACAGAGACACAGAGACACAGAGACACAGAGACACAGTCACAGAGACACAGAGACACAGAGACACAGAGACACAGACACAGAGACACAGAGACACAGAGACACAGAGACACAGAGACACAGATGGTGGAGGCACATACAATAGTCTCTTTAAAAATACTTTTAGACCGGCACGGATATGCAGGGAATGGAGAGATATGGATCGTATTCAAGCAAAGACGATTTAACTTAACGTTTAAACATGTTTGGTACAGACATTGTGGCCGAAGGGCCTGTTCCTGTGCTGTACTCTTCGATGTTCTATACAGGATGGGTGATATGATTGATGTGAAATGTAACATTTACATAGATATGTGCCCATACGGAACATCCAAAGTATTTGTCAATGATGGATCTTTTGTACCGATGTTGAAAAATAAATTACGTGACACATGTAACGATGGACAGAAAATGACAGAATTGTCATGAAAATGCAGTAACATTTAGATAGGTACATGGATAGAGGTTTGAATGGATATCGGCTAAATGTAGGTGGGACTAGTGTAGCTGGGGCACGTTGGTCGGTGTGGGCATGTTGGGCTGAAGGGCCTGTTTCCACGCTGTGAGACTTACTCCAGCATCATTCCAAACAATCTCATTCTTGTTTGTGGGATGTTTCTGGCACTAGTTATCTGCAGAGTTCCCATTCTTCAAAATCTCTACCATTGTACTCTCTCATTCAAACTCACACAGAATGTAAAACAGTACAGCACAGGAACACAGTGCCAGTGCCGAACATCATGCCACCTTAAATTGATCTCATCCGCTGCTGGTGATCCATATCCCTCCGTTCCCGATATATCCACGTTCCTATCTAAAAGCCCCCTAAACACCACTATCATATCGGCCCCCCCCCCTCACCCCATCCTCTGAGCCCCACACATCTCCTTTAAACGTTGCCCCTCTGCTCTTAAAGCTATGCCCTCTAGTCTCCGGGAATGAAGGTTCTGACTGTCCACAGTGTCTAGGCCTCTCATAATGTTATGTTCTTCTGTCAGGTGTCCCCATAGCCTGTGACGTTCCACAGTTTGTCCGACCTCCTCTTGTCTTTGAAGCAATATTCAGGGTTCCCCTTCATTGCAGGTGGGGTTATTTTCTCCACAGTTTCGGGACAGATTTGGCAAATGAGCATAAAGTTGGCAGGGTGAGGGGGAGAGAGAGTTTCCGTCACTGGGCCATTGTCCCGTGACCCTGCTGAGTGTTTGCTGGTACACATATGTTGCTGGCCATATGGCAGAAAGTGGGGCACAGATAGAGCACACATCAGAGCATACGTCACGGGACCCAGGCGTGTCGAATCCCATTCCCCAGTGAGGGCCTCTCCCCTCACGAGCCACGGCAATTAGCTTCTCCCAGCACCAGATGGGACCTCAGCAAATCTGTTCCAAACCCAGGCTGCCACTTAATTACAACCCCCACTAAACAGGAGGTAACAATGATGTACTTGTGACCCCAGAGATATTGTCCAAACCACTATCGATCCTTGCTGTCTGGCTTGCCGGCAGTCTGCAGGTGAATAGAAAGGAGGAGAACTGTTGTTTAGTTAAATAAAGACACAGAGTGCTGGAGTAACTCAGCGGGTCAGGCAGCATCTGTGGAGAACATGGATAGGTGACGTTTCCACAGTGCGGTTTCTGAAGATGAGTCACGACATGAAACGTCACCTAACCATGTTCTCCAGAGATGCTACCTGACCCGCGGAGTTACTCCAGTACTCTGTGACTTTTTTTGTAAAGCAGCATCTGCAGTTCCTTGTTTCTACATTGTTGTTTTATTACAGTTAGCATTAGATTCTGAGTTTACGTGGCAACGTTAGACTATCCACTAGCCGAGCTGCCCCAGCCCAGTCATGGTTAGAATGTGGAAGTCAATCACCAAGCTGTGCACAGCAAGATCCCACTAAGACAAAGGAATCAATATCTGATAGCTGGTGTTCAGCTGTAGGAGGGGTTATGGCATATTGGCCTTGGCATAGTTCTCATATAGCAGGGAAACAGGCCCTTCAGCCCATCGAGTTTACACTGGCCCACAAACACCCACTTACACCTGTCTCATTTGGTCATCGACCACAGCCAGTAACTTTCCACAAATCCCCACACTGACCGGTGGGAGAGAGAAAGTCCAGTGGTCAGTTAACCTGTTGACCCTTGAACCTTTGGGCTGTGGGAGGAGATTAAAACCCACCCGGTCACAGGCAGAACGTGCAAACTCCGCGCGGTCAGAACCCGGGGTCGGGATTGAACCCGGGTGACAGGATCTTTGAGGCAATGGTACTACCTGTTGCACTGTTGCCTCAAGTACTGCGGGTCATAGGTTGATTCACCATCTTACATCAGTGCTGAGCTTCTGGTTGGATTATGGGACTTGGAGGCCAAGGTTGGGACCCACTGCGGCACCAACCACAGGAACTGTTGACAGACCACTGACCAACAATGACCCTCCTGCTCCAACACTCCAGATGGTCAGACACACAGCCACATGTCCATCTCTCTGACCACTGACCAAGGCCAGGTAATGGAGAGACCACACATGGCCTTGCCGAGGTGACAAGTTCTCCCGTGAACAATACGTTCACCTTCAGCCCATTGTCTCCCCACCAAAGACCATAGATCACCGCTGTCCCTCCCGTGTCAGTCACCCTGCTTCATCTACGTTTAGTTGTTGTAAGGATCGGGAGGCTGAGTCTTTGATGGAAAGGATGTGCGTGTGTTGGAGGTTGCCATGGAGACCAGGGTCCCTTAGGGTTAATTTATGAAACAATTTGCACCTCGTCCCATGGGATGTCACTGTAATGAGTGCCTTAGTTCATAACGCTGGCCTTTCTTTGCCTTCTGTGCATCGGATTAGATGAGCGACTTTTTTAAAAGCCAATTTGCCCGACAGATGGAGGAATTGCATTATTACCGTGGCAAAATTAGCCTAGGAATTCTCCGGGGATGGAGCTTGGATTGTGATGTGTGATGGATTATGGGGAGGTCACTTCAACAAGACTCCACTGCTCAATCTGTTCACTGTAGCAGGCAATTAGTGGCTTATTTTAACACATCAGCAACATCGGCTGAAAGAGAGATTCAAACCTTCTCAATATATTATCAGTGTTCGCCTTTCATTTCGATTTAGCCAAACCTTTTCAAAACAGCAGTCGCTGAAACCTTTATCCCGCCACATCTTTCACATGGGTGGATATTTAATTGGACTGATTTTCAAATAAACATTGTTGCCGGAGGTCCCCATTGCGTACAGAACAGTCATATGTATCTCCAATGTATCTCCAAGCAAGGGTGAGCTTTAGTGGGACAACTGTCCTACCACAAGACCCATGGAAGTAGCAGCAAGAGTAGACCACCTCGTCCCACCAAGTGACTCCACTGACGCTGTTATGATGTTTTTCACTCTGAGCTTGCGGGTTTGGGAGAAGTGGGTAGGCTGGGACTTCATTCTTTTGAGTGTTGGAGGCTGAGGGATGACCTTATTGAGGTGTACAACATCATGAGGGGCCCGGATAAAGTGGATGCCCACAGTCTTTTGCCCAGGGTAAAGGATTCTAGTACTAGAGAGCACAGGCTTCAGGTGAGAGGGGCGAGTTTTAATAAGAATTTAATAAGGACCTCAAGGGCATTTTTCTTTCACTCAGAGGGTAGTTCGTATCTGGAATGAGCTGTCAGAGGAAGCTGATATCCAGATACATTTACAACTTTTAAAAGACCTTTGGATAGATGTATGGATAGAAAGGGTTTAGAGGGATATGGGCCAAATGCAGGCAAATGGATATAGCTCAGTCACCATGGACAAGGTGGGCAAAAGGACCTGTTTCTCTGATATTGTGACTCTGTGACTCTGTGACTCCGTTACACTATGACTCAGTCTGTGACTGCATGACACTATGCCACACATATTGAGCACAACTGACCTGATCTCCTCCTCCAGGTTTCCTACGCCCGTCCCAGCTCTGCCTCCATCAGAGACGCTAACCTGTACGTCAGTGGCCTGCCGAAAACCATGAGCCAGAAAGAGATGGAACAACTCTTCTCACAGTACGGCAGAATCATCACCTCCCGCATCCTTGTCGACCAAGTTACAGGTAGGACACAGGTGTGGTCTCTCCAGTAGGGCCACTGGAAACAGAGACCGTGATCTTGGATGCAGTCCTGCTCACTGCCGACACCATCATCACAAAATGCTGGAGTAACTCAGCGGGACAGGCAGCATCTCTGGAGAGAAGGAATGGGTGACTTTTAGGGTAGAGTCTGAAGAAGAGCTTTGTCTCCCATTCCTTCTCTCCAGAGATGTTGCCTGTTACTCCAGCCTGAGTTACTCCAGCATTTTGTGTCTATCTTTGGTGTAAAGCAGCATCTGCAGTTTCTTCCTACACATGATCAGATATAAAATACACTCATTCCATCATGTTCTTTTCTTTAGAGAATGGTGTAAAGAATTGTTCATTCTTCTTACCATGATGCTGTTCTATATAGACCAACCATGTCATGGCAACCATGTATTAGGGATTACAACGCTTAGTTTACCAAGACTATTTCTACAGTTATATATTATTGTGGTGAGGTATTGTTCCTTGTCTTTGCCTCATCTTCAATGAGATTCATTCCCGGTTGGGACTCTCTTCACTTAAAGAGATTTAAATTTACTCTTCACTGTCTTAAACCTTTGACATCTTGCTTCTGTCTGAGTATATGTTCAGATTCCACTCACAGGTCTTCCTATACATTCACTGTTCACACCTCTTCATGAGGATCTTTCAGTCTAATCAAAGTTAAAAGACAGCCAGCAACCAAAACTATCCACCTTGCAATGTGGTGGAGCCATAGCCTCGGCAAGCGAGGATCAGACTGCAACTCCGAGGGAAGTTTAAGGAGAGAGTGTAAACTATACTCCAATGAGATAATAATAATAATAATACATTTTATTTATGGGCGCCTTATACCAAAGTCTCAAGGACACCTTACAGAATTTAACAAGTAAGAAACATATAATCGGAGTAAAATAAATTATAAAGACATCACCAATACACAAATTAAAGACAGAATTCAATCCAAAGACAAAAAAATCAGAAACACTATGTGAAGAGAGAGCAGCGGCAGCTAAACCGCGCTAGCGTCCACTCTCCCTTCCGACCGCCATCTTGGACACAGACTAAAATATACACTACACACAAAAATCATCCCCCCACAATGGTTACCACTGTGGGGGAAGGCACAATGTCCAGTCGCCATCCCCAGTTCTCCCAAAGTCAGGCCTATTGAGGCCTCCGCTATTGCCTCTACGGAGGCCCGATGTTCCTGGCCGTTCTCACCGGGTGCTGTTGCCCCGGCGTGGGGAGAGTCCTCTCAGCGGCTGGGCTGGGCCACCTGGAACGGCCGCATTCCTGACCGGAGGCCTCGGCTTCCGAAGCCGACAAGGCCGCGCCGGTTTGGAGCTCCCAGGCTTTCGATGTTGAAGTCGATAATAGAGTTGGCGCCGCTGCCTGCGGCTGGCCGCTCCGCAGTCCCGCAGCCCGGAGGTGTTGACCTCGGTGGTCACAGCTCACCAGAGCTCCAGCGCGTCGATCCAGCGCGTCGACCCAGGCAAGGCATCGCCCGCTCTGCTCCGCGATAGCGCTCCAGCGCTGTGCCGCCACCGAAGCTGAAGGTGCTGGGCAGTCCCCGCCAGGAAACGCCGCTCCAGGCCCGTTGGTAGGCCGCAAGGATGGGTCGACGGGGCAGCCCGGAGAAAAAGCTGCCTCACCGACCAGGTAGGGACCTAGTTTCCCCCTTACCCCCCCCCCCCCCACCCCACATGAAAAGTCAAAATTCCCCAACAGACATAGACACAAAAAACTAAAAACTAAGAAAAAAAGTGAATTTAACGGACAGCTGCTGGTTAGCAGCCGTTCCCCAAGATGGCTCCCCCTCCTCCGATGAGGGAGGGAGAAGAGGAAACATTGGGAGGGTAGGAAGGGAAAGAGACAAAAAGAAAAAAGAAGTGAAAGACAAAAATAAATAATGGAGAGTTTAAAAAATGAGAGATAGAATGAGAAAGAGAGAAAAAAGAGAGAAACCTTTTGAGAGAAGATTGTAAGGGTC
>CM075992.1:339561-407466 GCA_038087875.1 Malacoraja senta
TCTGGTGAACCTTCTCTGCACTCCCTCTATGGCTATAATGTCCTTCCTCAGATTTGGAGACCAAAACTGTACGCAATACTCCAGGTGTGGTCTCACCAAGACCCTGTACAACTGCAGTAGAACCTCCCTGCTCCTATACTCAAATCCTTTTGCTATGAAAGCTAACATACCATTCGCTTTCTTCACTGCCTGCTGCACCTGCATGCCTACTTTCAATGACTGGTGTACCATGACACCCAGGTCTCGCTGCATCTCCCCTTTTCCTAATCGGCCACCATTTAGATAATAGTCTGCTTTCCTGTTTTTGCCACCAAAGAGGATAACCTCACATTTATCCACATTATACTGCATCTGCCGAACATTTGCCCACTCACCCAGCCTATCCAAGTCACCTTGCAGTCTCCTAGCATCCTCCTCACAGCTAACACTGCCCCCCCAGCTTAGTGTCATCCGCAAACTTGGAGATGTTGCCTTCAATTCCCTCATCCAGTTCATTAATATAAATTGTAAATAGCTGGGGTCCCAGCACTGAGCCTTGCGGTACCCACTAGTCACTGCCTGCCATTGTGAAAAGGACCCGTTTATTCCTACTCTTTGCTTCCTGTTTGACAGCCAGTTCTCTATCCACATCAATACTGAACCCCCAATACCGTGTGCTTTAAGCTTGTATATTAATCTCTTATGTGGGACCTTGTCGAAAGCCTTCTGAAAGTCCAGATACAACACATCCACTGGTTGTCCCCTATCCACTCTACTAGTTACATCCTCGAAAAATTCTATAAGATTCGTCAGACATGATTTACCTTTCGTAAATCCATGCTGACTTTGTCCAATGATTTCACCACTTCCCATCTTTAATAACTGACTCTAGCAGTTTCCCCACAACCGATGTTAGACTAACTGGTCTGTAATTCCCCGTTTTCTCTCTCCCTCCCTTCTTAAAAAGTGGGGTTACGTTTGCTACCCTCCAATCCTCAGGAACTACTCCAGAGTCTAAAGAGTTTTGAAAAATTATCACTAATGCATCCACTATTTCTGGAGCTACTTCCTTAAGTAATCTGGGATGCAGCCTATCTGGCCCTGGTGATTTATCGGCCTTTAATCCATTCAATTTACCCAACACCACTTCCCGACTAACCTGGATTTCACTCAGTTCCTCCATCTCCTTTGACCCGCGGTCCCCTGCTATTTCCGGGAATATTTATTTATGTCTTCCTTAGTGAAGACGGAACCACAAGTAGTTATTCAATTGGTCCGCCATATCCTTGTTCCCCATGATCAATTCACCTGTTTCTGACTGCAAGGGACCTACATTTGTTTTAACTAATCTCTTTCTCTTCACATATCTATAAAAACTTTTGCAGTCAGTTTTTATGTTCCCTGCCAGTTTTCTTTCATAATCTATTTTCCCTTTCCTAATTAAGCCCTTTGTCCTCCTCTGCGGGTCTCTGAATTTCTCCCAGTCCTCTGGTATGCTGCTTTTTCTGGCTAATTTGTACGCATCATCTTTTGCTTTGATACTATCCCTGATTTCCCTTGTTATCCACGGATGCACTACCTTCCCTGATTTATTCTTTTGCCAAACTGTGATGAACAATTTTTGTAGTTCATCCATGCAGTCTTTAAATGCCTCCCATGGCATATCCACCGTCAACCCTTTTAGAACCAATTGCCAGTCAATCTTGGCCAATTCATGTCTCATACCCTCAAAGTTACCTTTCTTTAAGTTCAGAACCATTGTTTCTGAATTAACAATGTCACTCTCCATCCTAATGAAGAACTCAACCATATTAAGCTTTTGGTCAGCATAGTGGCGCAGCGGTAGAGTGGCTGCCTTACAGCACCATTGATCTGGGTTCTATCCTGGCTTCGGGTGCTGTCTGTACAGAGTTTGTACGTTCTACCCGTGACCTGCGTGGGTTTTCTCCGGATTTCCGCCACATTCCAAAGACGTGTAGGTTAATTGACTTCTGTAAATTGCCCCTAGTTTGTCGGATGCAAAACTGGGTCACAGAACTAGAGTACGAGTGATCATTAGTCGGCACGGACTCTACGGGCCAAAGGACCTGCTCCCACACTGTATCTCTAAACTAAAACTAAACTAATGCTTCACTCAAACAACCCCTACTGGAGCTTCTGTGGAAGCTCAACTCAAATGGACAGAAAGAATAAGTCATTGGCTGAAACTGAAGACATGCCCCAGAATAATCACCGGCTTAAGGACAGATGTTCAATACACATCTGCAATTCAGACCAAGTTTGAAACCAGACAATCACAGGGGCAGCCAATAGCAGCAGTAAGGATAGGACAGGGAGGGGGTCGTTATCTTGATATTTTCAGGAACAAAGGCAAGTCACAGCCAGAGCTACGGGAAGTATGAGCCAAATTCACAATTATTCACAAAGACATGGTGTTTGTTGCATTAACACTAATCTTCACGCAACAATAAACATACCATTTATATTCTCCCTCAAATTCCACCCTTCATGCAGTCACTGACAATAAAGGTTCACCTGGGTCTACTTACTTGCAGGTGTTGAGACACGTAGCACCACTGTTATACTCGTCTGTAGTGTCACAGCAATCTGTAGAGGTGATGATAGAACAATGTACACTCGCACAATGACAACAGACAGGGTAATCACGCAGTGGTCCGCACCGCGCAGTAACCAAGGCAACTTAGGCTAAGTCTGCCACAGTTTACAGGGGAGGACCTGTCAAATTTCTAGAAAGAGCTTCACATCTACTGAAACCAGATCTGAGTCACATCCATTCACTCGGACAATTCACATTCAGACAAGAGCACACAACTCTTCCCAAATACTACTTGCAAGGGATGTTAATAATTTTCTCTCACATTAGGACAGTGAGAGCAGAATTCAGAGCCCAGCCTGTGGACTCAAGATAAAGGGAATGAAGAATGTGGAAGAGGCGAGTTTAAAGTGTAAAGGGGAGAAGAGGGAACGGCACGGTGGCCCAGCAGGTAGTGCTGCTGTCTCACCGCGCCAGAGACAGAGGTTTGGCTGGGACATTGTGGGCCAAAGGGCCTGTTCCTGTTCTACATTCTAAGTTCACGTCTCCTTTAAACTTTCCCTTCTCTCCGTAAAGCTATGCCCTCTGGTATTTGACATATCCAACCAGGGAACAAGGTTTTGGCTGTCTACATCTATAAATAAACCTTTGTGTCCCAGGAAAGGTTGTTAACTGAAGAACCAAAATCTGGAACTGAATTAATATTTCTTTATAAACATTAGTAACCCAATGTGTAGATTGAAACAAGGATTTCAGTCCTGTAACCCAATCATACATTAATGTACAGTTGGCAGGAGACATTTTATACAATTATATTGACGTTGGAATGGACTACTTATCCTTCATCTGCACCGTGAACGGATTGGTGGCAATCACGTAGTCTTTTCTATGACTGCATAGCACGCAACAAAGAGTTTTTTACTGTACCTTGGTAAACGTGACAATGATAATAAACTAAATTTAAAACTGGCAGCAGTTTAAAAAAAAAAAAAATTGGAATATTTTAATCTCCCAATCAGGCACACATATTGCAAAAAAAAAGAAAAAGTGTTTAGAGAACAGGGAAGATTAATGGACGACTCCGGGCGAGTAGCAAGCTTCAATGTGCGACAAGGGTCAACTGGCTGAAGCCAAGTCAGGGGTTTAGTTTAGAAACAGGCCCTTCAGCCCACCGTCCGCAAATTAACACTATCCTGCACACCACACCAAGGACAATTTACATTTTATACCAAGCTAATTAACCTACAAACCTGCACATCTTTGGAGTGTGGGATGAAACCAAAGATCGTTGAGAAAACCCATGCAGATCATGGGGAGAACGTACAAACTCCGTACAAACAGCCGTAGTCAGGATCGAACCCGGGTCTCTGGCGCTGTGAGGCAGCAACTCTACCGCTGCGCCACCGTGCTGCCCTAGCGCAATGTCAGTGGTTATGAGAAGTCAGGAGAATGGGGTTGAGAGGGAAAGGTAGATCAGCCATGATTGAATGGTGTAGACGTGATGGGCCGAATGGCCTCGTACTGCTCCTATCACTTATGAAGACAGGTTTCAAGCAGCATCTCCCTGGGTCACCAGGACCCACATTTCCTGCTGCTGCAACTCCTGCACAGGCAGTTCACAAACCAGCAGCCAACTCTGCTGGCAGCAGCTCAACCAGCAGCTAAAGTTGTGAAAGTTGCCAGAACTACTTCATCCTGCAGTGAATAATCATCGAGGTGACCTGGACCCAATGACTGCCCCAACAGCTGGCTCTATGCCACATGGCGCAATGAAGGGAGAGGCTGATGCAAGATAGCAGTAAAATGAAAATAAATATATTTTTGCTGAGTTCTGTAACTAAATTCTATTTGATGGGGGAAAAAAAGCAAAAAATCATCGATTACAGGATGTCAGTTCAGTTATTTAGTTTATTGTCACGTGTACCGATGTACTGTGAAAAGCTTTTGTTGCGTGCTAACCAGTCAGCGGAAAGACCATCCAGGATTACAATCGAGCCATTTACAGTGTATTTACAGATACATGATAAGGGAATAACGTTTAGTGCCAGTAAACCCAGCAAAGTCCGATCAAGGATAGTCCAAGGATCACCAATGAGGTAGATAGTAGTTCAGGACTGCTCTCTAGCTGTGGTAGGATGGTTCAGTTTAGCCCATTCCCAAGATCAAGTTGCTTCCATTACTGGCCAAGCCTGGCACGAGAACTTACCGCAAATGCCGTCATTCACGTGGGAAGAGGGAATGTACTCGGATCTGTGGCCAGCGTTCGAGCAGTGGTAGCTGCCGTTTGGACAGGCCGATGTTCCTGGCAAAAAGAAAGAAGATCAGGCATTTCCATGGCGACCTTCATGCAAGTACCTCAGCGAGCCTTCCCGTGTGACCGGCAGAGGGGGCAGACTGTGCAGGAGCTGGGCGCACAGAGACTGTTGGCGGAGTGATTGAATGGCCAAACCGACATTAGGACAGTGCTGGAATAACTCAGCGGGTCAGGCAGCATCTCTGGAGAACATGGATAGGTGACGTATCAAAGAGTGCTGGAGTAACTCAGCGGGTCAGGCAGCATCTCTGGAGAACATGGATAGGTGACGTATCAAAGAGTGCTGGAGTAACTCAGCGGGTCAGGCAGCATCTGTGGAGAACATGAATAATGGACATTTTGTGTCGAGACCCTTCAGACGGAAAAAGGGTCTCAACCTGAAACACCACATCAAAGTTCTCCAGGGATGCTGCCTGACCCGCTGAGTTACTCCAGCACTTTGTCCCTTTTGTGTTTTAACCAGCATCCCCACTGTAAAAGAGGAGACTCACAGTTCTATCACACAACTATCGACCGCGCCACAAGGAACAGGCAGGTTTAATATCCGATACATTAACAAATCTGCAGGCAAATTAAATTTGCACTTGAAAGTAAGCGACAGTCTTACATTCAGACTTCTGGCCAAAAATAAATCTGCAAACAACACTTGCAAGAACACCAGAAACAGGTTTAAAGATAGCACGTCTGGAAGGAACTTGAAACAATTCAAGCTGCAATTTTAAAAAAAACTATTTTAAAATTACATGACATACCACGATTACTTAAATGTGAATCTTAAGTTTCACATGTAACCCAGCTGCAAATTTTTGTGAAATCATTTGCCCCATACTCAGTGAACTTAAACTGATAGTTCTTGTTAGGTTTTCTGGAAAGATCATTGATACACTTACCCAATCATCTGCTTTACCTGGTAAATATATTTCACCAGACGTTGGATCATTGTTTGCAAATCTGACACTTACTGTCTCTGCCCTCGGGTGTTTTAGAAATTAGTTCCACAATGGCCCACGGAGAATGAAACAGGCAAGTGCACATAACTTGGTCAAAAAATTATTTACAGAAATTCCAACCACTAATTGTTATAGCGTACTGGCCTTGGAAAATGCCTGTGTTCCAGTCCATTAACAATAGGCCTCATTACAGCAGTTCGAGAAAAGGAAATTCTCTTTCACAGAATTCACTACCCAGAAATTTGAGGTATGGAATAAAGTTTGTTCTCATGGAACCCTCATGAGAAAAGTGCAACTAAAGCATCTGAAGGGTCTCGACCCAAAACGTCACCCATTCCTTCTCTCAACCTGGAGAGGAATGGGTGACGTTTCGGGTCAAGACCCTTATTCACACTCAAACTTCCCATCCCGTTCCTGTCCCACAGAGCTACTCCAGTAGTTCGTGTCGTTTTTTAGGGTTAATAATGAATGACCAAGGACACTTCAATTATCCACTGGACATGTTTTGTGTGCAAATGTCAGGCTGTGGGGCAGATTCTCAGATGCTACCTGCAATAATACAATGCGCCACCAGGAGGTGCCGCAAGAGGCAGCACTAACCTGGTTCATCTGAGCCGTCCCTGCAGTCACAGTAATCATCGTTCACCTCGTGGAATGGAATAGTCTTGGAGCCGTCCAAACACGTAAATGGTATGTTCTCCTCATAAAAGTGTCGATCTACAAGGACAGGAAGAGTTATGGGTCAAAATCTGTTCTTTTTCCCTTGTAAATAATGTTTCTGCAGCAGATCGATTGTGAGAGTCAAAGCACTGAAGGTCAAGGTTTAATGCTACTTTGTCACATGTACCTGGGTATAGTGAAATACCTTTTGTACATGCAGTTCAGTATAAACCTTATAATACACAGGCACAACATACTCAAATACAAGAGTGTAGGTAAAGAAGATCACACACAGTACAGCAGGATTGTCAAATTTCCAGCACCATTTTCTACGATTTAAACCAAAAGTTTTTTAAAATGTAGTCTTATGAGCATGAGCATAAAGGCCCATTGTCCTGGCCAAGTATTTTTACTTTCCTTAAACCTATTGCTAAATATCTGCATTCAGCACATAGGCAGGGAATTCCACTATGTGTTCAGGATAGGGAATTTTTAAAAATTGCCATTCTTAAGAGTAAACGGTAGAGATCACCGGGCAACAAGTTTGCGTCACTCACAAGAGTAAATGAGCACAAATGTTCAGCAGAGGACTTGTCGCTTGAGAGCCCCCTGTATGCCCTGCATCTTTCACAACTCCAGGAAAGCCCAAGTGCTGATCCTCTGCTGATGAAATACCAACTCCACCACAAACAAGGAGCATGCTGGCTTTAAGCAAATATCCCACAATCAAATAATATTCAGGTAAATTCCAAAAAAGCCACAAAGCTCTGTCTCATTTCTCAGCGATTCACAGCATCACTATTCCCTTTCAACATCTGCCTTCCCTTCACTTACTCAGCTGCATTTTAACTACATTGTGGACATCTTTCCCGCTTCACACTCCTGTGATCGCTGAGGCTTGAAAGCCCAGTTTTGTTCTCAGCAAGAATCTAATTGCACCAACAGTGGCACTTCACAGTTGCAGTACCTACACCAACGGCCGGCCGAGCACCTCATGTGCAGCTTGATAAATCCCCAGATTAACCAGGTCCAGATACCAGCAACTGCATCCTCGTAGTTGCCAACATGCCTCATAAAGAGCAAACTAACTATCACCACACTGGCAACTTACCCAGTGTTGTTTACCTGGAACTGAGATTGAGATACTTTTAAGATTAAGTGCCTCACACTGAAGTACTGTGGCTGTTACACATGCATCAGATAATTAACATGTTGAAAAGGCTCCAAAACAAAGTCAAGTCCTGGAAACAGAAACATGGTCCTGGAGTGGGATTGGAGCTGCTGCACAGTTTAACATGATCATGACTGATCATCAAAGTTCACTGCCCAGTTCCAGCTTTCTCCCTTTAACGCTCAAGCCCTCCATCTTTGTTTGGAATACATTTAGTAGTTTAGGAAAGGATTCCACGGGTTCACCACTGTCTGGGAGAAGAAACTTCTCATTCCTTCGTAAATAGAGTCCCATTGTCCCAAAAGGCAGGACCCCTGTTCTAGAATCACCAGCCACGCAAACATTCTTCCGGCATCTAAAATATCCAGTCCTTGTGGAATTTTGTATATTTCTGAGAATCTATGATCAACATAGGGTGTGTTAGCAGACAATTGAAAGAACATTATTTTTCATCAACAGTGCCTGTATTAAGGCACATGTTGGAATCTGGTGCAAAACACAAACTGCTGGAGCAACTCAGCAGGTCGGACAGCATTTGTGGAGAGGACAGGAATTGTCAGCATTTTGGGTTTGACCCTGCATCAGGGTGAAGGGAGAAAGTCGGTATAAAGAGTGGGGGTGAGACTAAGGGTCGGTAGCATTGTAGGGAAACATGTTTCTGGCTTGTGTGAATGTGGGAGTAATGAGACAGTTAAGCATGTTTTCCTAGAATGTAAAAAGTATAGGGTAGAAAGAAAAGTATTGTTTGTTAGACTGACAGGACTTGGAGTTGAGGCTTTTTCTGTTTTATCTTTGTTTGGACACAATGAGAAACATCAACTGATATCCAGGGCTGTTCTTCAATTCCTGCAAGTTACAGGACTGTATGTAAGAATTTAGTTCAAACTTTGACCTGTGGAGGGCAGTAATACGCTTAGCAGCGTCTACACTGCCGGAATCCTACAAGAAGAAGAAGGGTCGGTAAATGATAGTTGGACCAAGGAGGATGAGGGATGATAGACAGAAGGAGTCAGGTGAGGCAGGGAGGGGTGGAGTTGGGAAATGAGGCAAGTGGGTGATTGGACATTGGTTCAGAAGATGCCGGGGAGGGGAGGAACCAAAATCCCAGTTTCAGCCACACCTGGGGTCCCCACTACTGACTGCCATGCTTCCTAGTTTTGTTATTCTCACAGCTGTGTCAGGAGCAGAGTCCAAAACCAACCGTGGCCATGACACCATCCACAACTGGCTTCTGTCAGTCAGAATTGGCCTCCACAGCCTTCTGTGCAAAGGAATTCCAGATTCACCACCCACTGATATCAATTAGTTCCTTCCTACTCATTTCCCAATACATGGCCCCTCGTGCACTTGGCCTGTAGACATTGTGGAGTCTACAATCCAACTATAGACCCCACTAATAAATTCTGCCTCGTCTACGCTTTTTGCACCAAGAACCTTGGGAAAGTTAAGTTTTACGAAGAGCCTGTAGCTTTTGTATCTGGCCAGATATCTCTTCCTCTATCTCCCACTGGGTGTTGAGAGGCCTGTAGTACAATCCCAAAGTGGTGGCACCTTTCTGATTTTTTTTTTACTGTAATGTATTCCAGATGTGCAGCAGAGTGGGCAAGCTGGCAGCGTTGCATTAGTTGCAATTTGAGGAAGGACATTATTGCTATTGGGGGAGTGCAGCGTGGGTTCACCAGGTTAATTCCCGGGATGGCAGGACTAACATATGAAGAAAGAATGGATCGCCTGGGCCTGTATTCACTGGAATCTAGGATGAGAGGGTACCTTCAGAAATATACAAAATTATTAAGGGATTGGACAGGCTAGATGCAGGAAACATGATCTCGATGTTGGGGTGTTCCAGAAACAGGGGTGGCAGTTTAAGAATAAGGGTCGGCCATTTAGGACTGAGATGTGGTAAAAACTTTTTCACCCAAAGTTGTGAATCTGTGGAATTCTCTGCCACAGAAGGCATTGGAGGCCAATTCACTGGATGTTTTCAAGAGAGAGTTAGATTTAGCTCTTGAGCAAACGTAATCAATGGATATGGGGAGAGGCAGGAACGGGGTACTGATTTTGGATGATCAGCCATGATCATACTGAATGGCGGTGCTGGCTCGAAGGGCCGAATGGCCTATTCCTGCACCTATTGTCTATGTGTCCATGCATGCATGCCCTGTTGCATCAGTCACAGGCAGCAATGCAGGCCGCTTCCTGCAGCATTGTTACATTCCACCCTCTGCACGGTTGCTAGGCAGCGCGCCTTTAAAATCAACACTAGTTGCAGGGCCCGGGGGCCCGGAGGCCCGGCGTGTACTCACTCTGCAGGGAGACGCCGCGGAGCCGCTTCACCTCCAGGGCGGCGACGGCGACGAGCAGCAGCAACAGGCCGAGGCCCAGGCTCCGGCCACCCAGCACGGCCACTCTCACCGCCATCCGAGCAGCGCGGCAAGGTAACGCAGGGCCGAGAGAGAGCGAGGGATTTGGAGGGAGGGATCGACGGGCAAGGCCTGAGGTGAGGGCTGCGGAAGCGAGAGCGAGCGAGCGGCCCGGTCCGATCCCACCGGCCCACAGTACGAGCTGACGCCCGAGCGCGAAGGACCTCCCTCCACGGCACCGCCCACCCGCCAACTGAGCCGCCGCCGTCCGCACGCCGCGTCATCAACCCCCCCGCCGCGCCTGATTGGTCGCTGCCCCAGGCCGCACGGCGCATGCGCCTCTGCCACTCGGCATTGTGGGAAATGTAGTTCCTTGGGGGGGGCTGATTGTGGCCACACAGTGAAGCTTGACCCGCTCAGTTACTGCAGCTTGTGTGTGTTTTAGACAGTTCCTTCTCCATCCAGTTCACCGGCAACATTCTAACTGCGGGGATTGCACGGGCGGCTACACAAATGCACAGGGTTGTTGTTGTGTCAAACCTGCGCGGGAAATGCTGCATTTGAACCAGGAAGTGGAGGGTGGGTGGAGGGAGTGAGGGTGATGGCGGCGGCGCTGCTGCACGTCCTCGGCTTCTTCAGCAGCGCCGACCGGTGGGTGGGCAACTCCAGCGGGCCTGAGATCACCGGTAGCACCGCGGGCCCCGGAATAAGAGGCGCTCCCGGGGGTCCCGGAGTTACCGGGGGTCCCGGAGTTACCGGGGGTCCCGGAGTTAGTGGGGGTCCCGGAGTTACCGGGGGTCCCGGAGTTACCGGGGGTCCCGGAGTTAGTGGGGGTCCCGGAGTTAGTGGGGGTCCCGGAGTTACCGGGGGTCCCGGAGTTAGTGGGGGTCCCGGAGTTAGTGGGGGTCCCGGAGTTACCGGGGGTCCCGGAGTTAGTGGGGGTCCCGGAGTTACCGGGGGTCACGGAGTTAGTGGGGGTCCCGGAGTTACCGGGGGTCCCGGAGTTAGCGGGGGTCCCGGAGTTAGCGGGGGTCCCGGAGTTAGCGGGGGTCCCGGAGTTAGCGGGGGTCCCGGAGTTAGCGGGGGTCCCGGAGTTACCGGGGGTCCCGGAGTTAGTGGGGGTCCCGGAGTTAGCGGGGGTCCCGGACTTAGCGGGGATCCCGGAGTTAGCGGGGGTCCCGGAGTTAGCGGGGGTCCCGGAGTTGGTGGGGGTCCCGGAGTTGGTGGGGGTCCCGGAGTTAGTGGGGGTCCCGGAGTTAGCGGGGATCCCGGAGTTAGCGAGGCTCCGGGTATCACCGGCGGGACCGGCCTCTACCCCGACGCCGGGCTGGGGTGGATCCGGGCCGGCAGCAGCTGCCTGGTGCTGGGCCAGCGCTCCGTTGCTCGGACATCGCTGCTGTTCCAGGCGGCGGCAGCAGCGGCCGAGCAACGGGGCGGGCGGGTGCTATTCCTGGCCCCTCGGCCCATCCAGGCGCTGCCCGCCGCGCTGCTGCCACTGGAGCCGCGCTGCCTGCGGCGGGTAGAGCTGGTGTACCCGCACTCGGTGCGGGACCTCCTGCACACCCTGGCCTCTCTGCACCAGAGCCCCGGACCCCCACCTTCACTCCTGCTGCTCGACGGTGCCGACGAGATGCTGGCGGGCGGCGGCGGGCGGGACATGGCCGGTAAAGCGGCTCTCCTCGCCGCCTTGCTCCGGGACTGCGCCGCCTGGGCGACCCAGGCTCTGGGACCCTCTACACCGTGCCAGCTCATTGTAGCCCTACAGGTATATCAGAGCCAGCCTCGCCCTCTTCCCCAGTACCACGGGTCACCCACCGCTCGTTCAGAAGTGAGCGATATTTAGTGGAATTCTCTGCCACAGAAGGCGGTGGAGGCCAATTCACTGAATGTTTTCAAGAGAGTTAGATTTAGCTCTTTGGCCTAACGGAATTAAGGGATATGGGCAGAAAGCAGGAACGGGGTACTGATTTCAGATGTGTAGGAAAGAACTGCAGATGCTGGTTTAAATCGAAGGTAGACAAAAAATGCTGGAGTAACTCAGCGGGACAGGCAGCATCTCTGCAGAGAAGGAATGGGTGACGTTTCGGGTCGAGACCCTTCTTCAGACTGAAGTAACGTCACCCATTCCTTCTCTCCAGAGATGCTACCTGTCCTGCTGAGTTACTCCAGCTTTTAGTATCTACTGATTTTAGATGATCAACCATGATCATATTGAATGGTGGTGCTGGCTCGAAGGTCGGGGTATGCGGGGGGAGTGAACTTTATCATTGCCCTTATGTGGCGGCTATATGCATACCATGCATATGCAAGCAAAGAATTTCACTTGTGACAATAAAATCTTCATTCATTCAGAATTGGGTCATTCAGCCCATCGAGTCTACTCCGACATTCAATCATGGCGGATCTGTCTCTCCATCCCAACTGCATTCTCCTGCCTTCTCCCCACAGCCACAACCCGTGACACCCGTACGAATCAAAAATCTATTTAGTTGCGTTTATTGTCAAGTGTACCGAGGTACAGTGAAAGCTTTTGTTGCATGCTAACCAGTCAACAGAAAAACAATACATGATTACAATCGAATCGTCCATAGTATACAGATACATCTACCTCTGCCTTAAAAATATCCATTGACTTGGCCTCCACAGAGGTCTGTAGCAATGGCCTCCACAGATTCATCACCCTCTGACTAAAGAAATTGCTCATCTCCTTCCCAAAGGAAGGTCCTTTAATTCTGAAGCTGTGCCCTCTGGTCCCAGACTCTCCCACTAGTGGAAACATCCTCTCCACATCCACTCTATCCAGGCCTTTCACTATTTGTGTGGTGTGTTGTCTCACATGACACGTATGGTCACAGTGACACGGATAGAGTGAAGTCTTTCTATTCAGGGTAGAGGATTCTAAAACTAGAGGGCACAGGCTTAAGGTGAGGGGAGAGATTTAGGCTTTAGAGATACAGCATGGAAACGGGCCCTTTGCCCATCGATCACCCTGTTCACGAACACTATCCTATACACTAGGGACAATTTACAGAGCCAATTAACCTACAAACCCACACGCTTCTGGCATGTGGGGGTAGAAACCGGAGCACCTGGAGGAAACCCACGCTGTCACAGGGAGAATGTACTAACTCCAAACGGACAGCACCTGAGGTCAGAATCGAAGCCAGGTCTGGCACTGATAGGCAGCAGTTATACCCGCCACCCCACTGTTCTGCATCACTGTGCCTTCCCTAAATGCACTTCTGCACCAAACACCATCAATCTCAGTTTATAATTGTCACATGTATGGCATGTTGTTGCACAGGATATATATGGTCATGGTGACATAGATAAAGTGAACACTCACAGTCTTTTTCCTGAGGTTGAGGATTCTAAAACTAGAGGGCACAGGCTTAGGGGGAGAGATTTAAGAGGGACCCCAGTCTGTATCTGGAACGAGCTGCCAGAGGAAGCTATAGAAGCAGATACGATTACAATTAGGTTTAAGATAATTGGACAAATATGGACAGCAAGGGTTTGGAGGTATCTGAGCCAAATGCAAACAAATGGGACAGTGTGCCAACAGTTAGCATGGACAGGATGGGCCAAATGGCCTGTAGCCACGCTGAAGCATTCCATGAGATGCAGAGAAAAACTTTGCATTCTCCCAGTCAGGTCAGACCACCCATGACAGACCGGGCGGGCAGTGCTCAGAGAAATGCATCAAGAACAAGGACAACAGTGTGTAACTCTTGCTCTCGACTTGTTCTGAGTTTTCACCCCAAGTTGTTGCAATTCTCAATTTAAAACTTTGCCTTAAAAGTTTGATCAGGGAAAGATTTTGAGAACAGAAAATGCAATAGAGGTCAATGTAAAACAGATGGAAATATATGGGGGCGATGTAATTACAGGAACACATCCCAGATCGGATTTTGAGAACATTTTGGATTTTAAGGACAACATTTGTGAGCGTTTATATTAATAAATTTGTTACGAGGGATTCACAGAAAAACTCAGCTGTTCAGACAAAGATGCTGGAGAAACTCAGCGGGTGAGGCAGCATCTATGGGGCGAAATAGGCAATGTTTCGGGTCGAGACCCTTCTTCAGACTGATGTGAGGGTGGGGCGGGAAAAAGAAAGGAAGAGGCGGAGACAGTGGGCTGAGGGAGAGCTGAGAAGGGGAGGAGAAAGGGACTACCTGAAATTAGAGAAGTTAGGGTAGTCCCTGCTTTCTCCTCCCCTTATCAGCTCTCCCTCAGCCCAATGTCTCCGCCTCTTCCTTTCTTCTTCCCACCCCCCCACCCTCACATCAGTCGGAAGAAGGGTCTCGACCCGAAATGTTGCCTATTTCCTTCGCTCCATAGATGCTGCCTCACCCGCTGAGTTTCTCCAGCATTTTTGTCTACCTTCTATTTTCAAACATCTGCAGTTCCTTCTTAAAACAGCTGTTCAGACAACTTCTGTGACAAGAGAAAATGCAGGGTTTGAGGTCTAGGCCTTGTACAGAACTGGGAAAGAGAGAAACAGAAAGAAGATGTGTCATGACCTGAAACGTCACCCATTCCTTCTTCTCCAGAGATGCCGCCTGTCCCGTTGAGTTACTCCAGCATTTTGTGTCCATCTATGAGAGAAACACGTTAGTTTTGGCAGCAGACTATGTGACGTGATAGACAAGCACGAGGATTCCACTGGGAGCATGAAACTGAAATAATTAACGTAGATAAAGTCAGATGAAGTTTCTTTGATCAGTATTGTGTGCAATTCGGGTCACCCCATTGCAGGAAGGATGTGGAGGCTTTGGAAAGGGTGCGGAAGTTTACCAGGATGATGCCTGGTTACTCCAGCACATTGTCTTTTATTGTGAACCAGCATCTGCAATTCCTTGTGACACCAGGTGACTGTCAAAGGTGGAGGATAGACGTTAGCCTCACCAGGAAGGCCCACAGCCCACAAACATTTATTGTCTCGTTTTCACACCTTACCCTTCCTTATCTCTGTCTCCCTCTCCCCTCACTTTCAGTCTGAAGAAGGGTCTCGACCCGAAACATTACCTATTCCTTCTATCCAGAGATGCTACCTGTCTTGATGAGTTACTCCAGCATTTTATGTCTATCTTCATTGTAGACTGTTCATTCACCAGTTCGCTTGTGTTAACATACATTTCACTAGAATGCTGCCTGCATGAGGGAGTATTAACTACAAAAAGGTGTACAAACATGGATTGGTGTACAAACTGGAGCATCAGAGTCTGATGGGCACCTGATAGACGTTTATAGAATACGTATATGTGAGAGGCATAGATAGGGTAGACAGTCTGAACTTTTGTTTTTCCGGGGTGGAAATTCAATGCCGAGAGGCCATAGGTTTAAAAATTAAATGTGGGGCAAGTTTAAATTTTGTAAAATTAAACTTGTTCAAACCAGAGCACAAGAAAGTGCTGGAGGAACTCAGTGGGTCGGGCAGCATCTGTGGAGGCAGAGGGACAGTCGAACCTGCTACACTCACCGTCTCCAAAGATGTTGCCCGACCCGCTGAGTACCTCCAGCTGTTTGTGTTACACTGCGGTTTACAGCATCTGCGGCTCACAAACCACACGTCGAACCTTGACCGCTCCTAGCCTGTCCCCTCGCTCACCGCTCTTTCAGTCTGCGCATCGGTCAATAACGTATTTTCACTTCTAACCCCACCACCCCCCAGACACAGGCTGAGAGGGAGAGCGCGGCAGACCTGGGCCTTCAGGTGATGGAGCGATACTTCCCAGTGAGGTGCAGAGTGAGCGAGCAGCAAAGTGCGGTGGCCGGTGCTCAGAGCTTCCGCGTTTCGTTCTCTGGACTGGAGAAGAGAGAGGCCGGAGAGACGAACGCCCCTCACAACCACACCTGGGAACTGCTCTGTGATGCCGACAACATCTCACACATCCGTCGTGTAACAGGGGACGTGGGGACCACAGGAAGGAACAGATGAATGATTTATGGCCCACGTCGAAGACAAGAACATTTAGGAACTGTGTAGAAAAGAACTGCAATGCTGGTTTAAACCGATGATAGACACAAACTGCTGGAGTAACTCATCGGGACAGGCAGCATCTCTGGAGAGAAGGTCTCGACTCGAAATGTCACTCATTTCTTCTCTCCAGAAATGTTGCCTGTCCTGCTGAGTTACTCAGGTTTTTTGTGTCAAACATTTAGGAACTCATTGGATCAGAAAGAAGGTCCTGAACCGAAACATTGCCTGACCATACCCTCCACAGACGGTCTGACTCGCTGAGACACTCCAGCACTTTGTTTACAGCTGCAAACCACAACAGAAGAACGTATTCTTCTGCTCCCTCAGTCATTCTCAACTTTAATTACAGACCTTGGGTTAACAGCTATTTGTTTTACAATTACTCTCCCACTGACAACTCTACCACAAGCCCAGTTTGCTAACACAGGCTCTGAATCCTTACTTTGGAGATAATTAATATGCTGTGAAGCCCACTGGTGTACCGTTACACATTGTTGTTCCTTTCTAAAACCAATATAGATGGGGCAGGGCTGTGGCTTCCCAGGAGAGGTGAGTGATCATTGGAGGATGGTCTGGTTTGGAAGTGTGAACGACTAGGATCAGATTGGTCAACATTCAGACCAAATGGATACTAGAAACATAGACAATAGGTGCAGGAGTAGGTCATTCAGCCCTTCGAACAAGCACCGCCATTCAATATGATCATGGCTGATCATCCAGAATCAGTACCCCGTTCCTGCTTTTCTCCCATATCCTCGATTCTGTTAGCCCTTGATGTAGGAAATATTCTGTAATGCAGGCAGCATTCTAGTAAAATGTACGTTAACACAAGCGAGCCGGAGAAGGAACTGTCTACAATGAAGAAACTGAATGTATCAATGCCCCAGGGGACCTCTGCTTACTGTTGCCACATGGACAGGCACAAGGCACACGCCGGGTCTAGTATCAGTGGTCAAAGGGACAGCTGTTCACAAATGGGTAGATCTTCACAAAGGGGCAGATCTTCACAAATGGGCAGATCTTCACAAATGAGATCTTCACAAATGAGATCTTTACAAAGGGGGAGATCTTCACAAAGGGGCAGATCTTCACAAAGCGGCAGATCTTCACAAATGAGATCTTCACAAATGAGATCTTCACAAAGGGGGAGATCTTCACAAAGGGGCAGATCTTCACAAAGGGGCAGATCTTCACAAATGGGCAGATCTTCACAAATGAGATCTTCACAAATGAGGATCTTCACAAAGGGGTAGATCTTCACAAATGGGCAGATCTTCACAAATGAGATCTTCACAAAGGGGGAGATCTTCACAAAGGGGCAGATCTTCACAAAGGGGGAGATCTTCACAAATGAGATCTTCACAAAGGGGCAGATCTTCACAAATGAGATCTTCACAAAGGGGAGATCTTCACAAAGGGGCAGATCTTCACAAATGAGATCTTCACAAAGGGGGAGATCTTCACAAAGGGGCAGATCTTCACAAAGGGGGAGATCTTCACAAAGGAGACACTGGTTACTCTTCTCGTGAGGTTTAAAAGAAACCAAATGAGTTATGTTTTTCTAATTGCAAGGAAGAGTTGTTTTTGATGTTACTCGTTGACTTGACTGGAATAAAAGCAGCTGTTTGTTCTTTTATTTGTGTTTCTCTCCTGATGGACATCTGTCACACTTCCCCACCAGCAGCGAGTGTCTGCTCTCTCACGTCTAACAAACAACATTATAAAAGAAAATACAATTACACGTGATTTAAAACATCTGAAAACGGCACTAATAAAAAGCATTATAATAAACTACAATAAGCGATAATATAAGGAATCACTTGGTTGAACTGGCCATTGCCATGGGGCTGTGACCTGCCTCAGTGAAGAGGGAGGTTGGACAGGCAGCCCTGGAGGGGAAGAGGGGATGGAGGGGGGTGATCATCCCATGGTCTCTGCAGTAGGATGGTACTCCAGTGTGGAGACCAGCTGTGAAGACAGTCATACATCTCGCCATTCAAGAAACATTTGGACAGGTACATGGACAGGACAGGTTTAGAGGGATATGGGCCAAATGCAGGCAGGTGGGACTAGTGTAGATGGGGCATGTTGGTCGGCATGGGCAAGTTGGGCCGAAGGGCCAGTTTCCATGCTGTATGACTCTGACTATACAGCAGTGGGAGGAAACCGGAGCATCCAGAAGTAACCTACTTGGTCACAGGGAGAACGTGCAAACCACACAGACAGCACCCGAGGTCAGGATCGAACCTGGGTCTCCAGCGCTGTGAAACAGTGGCTCCATCCGCTGTACCATTATGCTGTCTAAAGTCTACAATCCTTGGTTTGGCCGATACTTGCCACCAGGCTCCCCTGTGCCTTTGGGTATTAAATACCCCAGGAAAAAGTCCAGCAAGTCCTTCACTTCAAGATCCTGAACAACCAATACATAAATAAGGAATCTTTAACTGCAGTAAAGGCACCATGCACACACATGTTGTTTTTCAAATGCCTGATCTCCATCTACAACAACACTGCTGTGTCCTCGAGAGATAACAGCGTCACTCCAGTAGTACACAGGAATGTACAATGTGGTTTCAGCGACCGACGGCTTTAAAATGGGCACTCGTTATTTCTGTGTTGTGTTCCAGGGATTGAGGTGGGAATTTGACACCACAGAGGTAATTGGTTCATGAGCTTGGGGATTTCTACTGTGCAAGAACTCATGGAGAAAATGTTTCATCTTCAATGGCAGGGTTCCTCAGAGATCAGTCCTCTCTCCCGCCACCAGCCTTGCCGTCAGGAATGACCTTCCATCTTATCGTCATGACACATTTGACCCAGTGTGTCTCACAAGGGACGAGCGAGTGCAGAACTACGAGGGATGTGGGAGGAGGAGATAACCGATCGTGCATGTGAGCACATTGCATCTGAACACACACCCTGATGTGGCCTCACCACTGTGTCTCATTTAGTTTAGAGATACAGCGCTGAAACAGGCCCTTCGGCCCACCGGGTCCCTGCCGCCCAGCGATCCCCGCACATTAATACTATCCTACGCACACTGGTCTAGCGACTATTTTACATTAATACCAAGCCAATTAACCCCACCCCCTATCAGTCTGAAGAAGGGTTTCGGCCCGAAACGTTGCCTATTTCCTTCGCTCCATAGATGCTGCTGCACCCGCTGAGTTTCTCCAGCATTTTTGTGTACCTTCGATTTTCCAGCATCTGCAGTTCCTTCTTTAACACAATTAACCTACAAACCTGTACGTCTTTGGAGTGTGGGAGGAAACCGTAGATCTCAGAAAACAAACCACACGGTCACAGGGAGAATGTACAAACTCCGTAGACAGCACCCGTAGTCGGGATCGAACCAGGGTCTCTGGCGCTGTGGGGCAGCAACTCTATCGCTGCGCCACCGTGCCGCCCAGCTCCAGCACTCCACTTGCTTTCAACATGTGCTTGTTTAAACGGATCATGACATCTTCCTTGGTAATCCTTCCCCAGTCTGAGGGTGTTGGCAAGAGGGAACCTGGTTCATCCTCCCTTCCTTAATTGTGGGAAGGGGTGGAGGTGGGGGTTGGCAGCAACTAGCCATGGAGATGAACCTCACCTCCAGGTCAGTTACTAGCTAGCAGAAGTGGCCTTGTGATGGAGCCCATGATCAGAAGGTATGCAGAACACTGGGGAAGGTCAAGGCCATGTGGACAAAGCCACCCAGTGATGAAAGGCCAGACAACAACATTTCAACAATGATTACCTGCTGATGAGCAAGTTGACAGCATATCCAGGAGACGAGGAGTTCAACAGTGCTCTAAATCAAACATTCTCATCAATTAAAGATCTCTGGAGAACATGGATAGGTGACGTTTCACAGAGTGCTGGAGTAACTCAGCGGGTCAGGCAGCATCTCTGGAGAACATGGATAGGTGACGTTTCACAGAGTGCTGGAGTAACTCAGCGGGTCAGGCAGCATCTGTGGAGAACATGGATAGGTGACGTTTCACAGTGCTGGAGTAACTCAGCGGGTCAGGCAGCATCTGTGGAGAACATGGATAGGTGACGTTTCAGGTCGGGATCATTCTTCAGACTTGAAACGTCACCTATCCACGTTCCCTAGGGATGCTGCCTGCCCCGCTGAGTTACTCCAGCACTTTGTACCTTTTCTTTGTAAACCAGCAACTGCAGTTCCCTGAGTCTACATTCTCGTCAGTATATTGTTTTGCTTCACTGCTGTGGCCTGTCCATGGACTCCGCGAGTTCACACCATGTCCACCTTCCCTCTGTACAAACCTCAGGCACAGAACTGCCCCTCACTGTTTTTAAAATGACGCAAACATATTTTATAGATTTAAATAAGTGCAAAGATGCGAAATAAATCAATTTCAGGTTTATTTATATAAACAAATCTGTACAAAATAAGGATCAGGTAATAGTTGAATAAAAACATTTACAATAAGTTTGTAATAAAATATGTTTTGTAAGAAAATACTTCTATAAATCAGTTATATTTACAGTAATGTGCTCTTCGAACCAAATGATTTTGGACTAACAAATGGAAAAGGTTGTTTAAATAGTGAGCAGTCCCTCACCAAACATCTGCTGCTGGACTGACTGACAGTACAAGATACAAGATACATTTATTGTCACATGTACCAATAGGTAGTGGAATGTGTGGTCGCCATACAGCCATACGAATAATAAAGAGCACAGAACACGATAGTTTTTTAACACAGACATCCCCACACAGCGGGATCAAAGTTTCCCCACTGTGAGGGAAGGCTCCAAAATTCAGTCATCCTCCTCTGTTGTCCTCCCGTGGTCGGGGGGCTCCTGAACCTCCCGCTTTCGCCGCTACGGGCGGCCCGATGTACAAGCCCGCTCGCCGGGGTGATGGAAGTCCGACGTCGGGACTGGAGGACATCGCAGCTTGGACATCCGAAACGGCCACCTCCTACCAGAGTCCGCGGCTCCCGAAGTCCACAGGCCGCGCCGGGCGGAGATTCAACGCTGGCGGCCCTCGGCAAATGGCCACAGGTCTCCGCAATGTTGAAGACAGCGCCGGCCGCGCTGGAAGCTCTGCAGCTCCGATGTAGATGCAGCAGGCCCAACCCTCCGGAGCCTCCACGGCGATCCCAGGTAAGGCATCGCCCGCTCCGCTGTGAATCCAGTGCTGCGCCGCCGCTGCTGGAGCTCTGGTCCCGGTCCCCGGCAGGAAAGGCCGCTCCAATCCAGGTGGTAGGCCGCGAGGAGGAGGGGGCGACTCGGAGAATAGTCGCGTCCTCGCCAGGAAGTGACTGGGAAACGGTTTCCCCCTTACCCTACACCGCTCCCCCACATAGAAAAGTTAGAGAAACTAAAGAAACATACTTTTAAAACTAACTAAAAATAAAAAAAGATAGAAAAACAAACAGACTGTAGGCAGACAGTAGTTTTGTAAAACTCATTAATGATAGTTTCTTGCTGACGGTTTGATGTGGATGCGTTTCGTTCCCATCTGTGGAGCGATGGCAAACTCACATGGATATTACACATCTCTGTCCCAGGTTTGAACTGCTGAGTTCCTCCAGTTTGCTTGTTTTCTCCAGAAGGCGGGAGAATGGGGTTGAGAAGGAGAGATAGATCGGCCATGATTGAATGGCGGAGTAGACTCGATGGGCCGAATGGTCTAATTCTGCTCCTATAACCCTTTAAACATGAGGTTTAGCTCTGGGATGCAGAAGTTGGTTGTGCTGTTTGTTGCTGAGCCAGTAGGGCAAGGAGCCAGTTTCCCCAGGTGTATCAGCGTCTCAGAGCAGGTGACCCACAGTGCAATGCGCTCGGATGGTTCATCTCCAGAGAGGGTGTGGAGACCACACCCTCACCGTCAGACCTCACTGAGAGGCAAGAGCTCGCAGCCAAGGCAGAGTTAGCACTGTGGGCTCCCACTGAGGCAAATGTAACTCAAGTCACCCAACATCCTTGGGATTGGTCCTGAATGTGGTTGATGTGATGTGGTTTCCCCAGAAAGGAACCTTGTCTGCCTGTCCACCATCTCCTCGGCATGTGCGTCCTGCAGGTATAATTGTCCATCTCTCACCGTCAGGTTCATCGTGAGGCCTCCATCTCTCCCTCCTCTCCGCCCCACTGCATGGACTTGTACTGAGCAGACTGTTTTATGGGTGTTGTTTTGGAAAGATGCAGGTTCCATGTGGAAGTCCCTCTGTGGCCCAAAGTTGCAGCTGTCCCTGTGTAAGTTGCACGGGTCTATCAACCCTGCACGTCAAGGTGAGTTGGCCGCTTCACCTGTAGAGTCCCCAGGTAGCAGGTGGTGCCACCTGTGTGCCCTGCCCACCTTCTGGGCTAACAATAGGTGTCTGAGTGAAGTTCAGCTCTGTGTTGCCCCACTGTGGGCAACCTCTCTCTAGCATGGTCTTTTGCCACTCAGGCCTGGACATGGAAGGCATTTGGGGCAAGGGTGTTCTCACGGACATCTTCCCTTTTACAGAGATTGGTGTAAATGTCAGCGTCTGACTTACTGACGTATGATGGGAAGTAGTTGAGGCTGAAATCGGCAGAGACACCGGAATCCAGCATGAGGAGATAAGGGTGGTTTGTGTTCCCCAGAACTCCCTCCGAGGGATTGGGGTACAGGAGACGTCCAGTGGGATCACACTTGGCATAGTCGAACGTTCCACAGGAGTCTGGACTCTCCTGGCCAATCCCGCTGGACTGTGAGGACTGCAGGGAGAGGGAGGGGTGTTGCAGGGAGATTCCCTCCCCCTCCTCGGGGATGGGCTCTCTCCGACGCTTTGTGCCAGGATTCATGAACAACAACTGTAGTGGCATCTCCTCCTCCGACACGTCGCTGCTGCCCTGACCGGGGCTATGGGCCTCAGGAAGCCCGTGGTCACTGGGCAAGAGGTTCTGGTTGAGGACCACGTAGGCTGCCCTGCTGTTGGCTGTTGACACCAGGGGGTCTGGGGCCTTGCTCCCATCCATTGGTCCCCACTGATGCTGCAACTTGAAGGCTTCAGACTCACACAGCAGGAAGGTGCGATCATCGTGGAAGATATCGTGACGTTTGCTCCAGGCCAAGCGTGGCGGAAACGTCTTGATCTCGGACAACACCTCCAGGGCCATGGAAGGGTCATCGGTGCTGAAGAACTGCTGGTTCCACCAGACACCACCAAGCCACTCCTGCAGAGAGGAAACAGTGCAGTCACTCACAGGAAAAGTGGACACGGTGAAGTTAGCACACTGGAAATGGATCAAATGGTGAGACACAATGAAGATAGACACAAATGCTGGAGTAACTCAGTGAACAGAATCACCAAATGCTGGAGTAACTCGGTGAAGAGAGACACAAATGCCAGAGTAACTCAGTGAAGAGAGACACAAAATTCTGGAGTAACTCAGTGAAGAGAGACACCAAATGCTGGAGTAACAGTGCAGATAGACACAAATGCCGGAGTAACTCAGTGAAGATAGACACAAATGCTGGAGTAACTCAGTGAACAGAATCACCAAATGCTGGAGTAACTCGGTGAAGAGAGACACCAAATGCTGGAGTTACCCAGTGAAGAGAGACACCAAATGCTGGAGTAACTCAGTGAACAGAATCACCAAATGCTGGAGTAACTCAGTGAAGAGAGACACAAATGCCGGAGTAACTCAGTGAAGAGAGACACAAATGCCGGAGTAACTCAGTGAAGAGAGACACAAAATGCTGGAGTAACTCAGTGAAGAGAGACAGAAATGCTGGAGTAACTCAGTGAAGATAGACACAAAATGCTGGAGTAACTCAGTGAAGAGAGACAGAAATGCTGGAGTAACTCAGTGAAGATAGACACAAAATGCTGGAGTAACTCAGTGAAGAGAGACACAAATGCCGGAGTAACTCAGTGAAGAGAGACACAAAATGCTGGAGTAACTCAGTGAAGAGAGACAGAAATGCTGGAGTAACTCAGTGAAGATAGACACAAAATGCTGGAGTAACTCAGTGAAGATAGACACAAAATGCTGGAGTAACGCAGTGCGACCGGCAGCAACTCTGGAGAAAAGGAATGTGTACTATGCTTCATTGTTGGCTGAGGGGAAGGTGACAATGAGGCATACAATCAGGAGGGGGAGAGGGAGAGGGAGAGGGAGAGGGAGAGGGAGAGAGAGAGAGAGAGAGAGAGAGAGGAAAAAGCCATGAATTAGGCCATTCGGCCCATCATGTCTACTCCGCCATTCAATCATGGTTGATCTATCTCTCCCTCCTAACCCCATTCTCCTGCCTTCTCCGCATAACCTCTGACACCCGTACTAATCAGGAATCCCTCAATCACAGTTTTAAATAAACCCACTGACTTGGTCTGCACAGCCCTCTGTGGGAATGAGGTGGCGACGGAGGAGAATGAGAAGTATTTACCTGAAAGTTTCCCATGTACACGGTGAACAGTCCGTCAAACATGTTGTCCGGGGAGGGGATCCGTGGCCAGAAGATTTCTTTTATCATCCTGTGAATGACAAGGATTGAGTTCAGCGCTGAACCAAGATAAACCTTGCATTTCCCGTCCAGGTTTGGACCTGGCTCTCCAATGTAGCGCGATGTACTGGGGTCATGCACGTCATGGTCAGGTTTACTCGGAATACCCCACAATGTGTCGTGTGTTTATAGTTGTTGTGGTAACATACCAGTAAAGCTGCAGCAAGGAAGAATTTCATCCTTCCCCTTCATCTCTGGTGCGTAGAAATAAAGAACTGCAGTTGCTGGTTAATACCTGCAGTGGGAGAGGTGTACCTGTGGTGGAACAGGTGTACGTGCCGGGCAGGTGTGTATCTGTGGTGGGAGGGGTGTACCTGTGGTGGGAGGGGTATACCTGGCGGGGCAGGAGGGTATCTGCAGTGAGAGGGGTATACCTGGTGGGGCAGGGGTGTACCCGCGGTGGAAGGGGTGTACCTGGCGGGGCAGGTGGGTACCTGCGGGGGAGGGGTGTACCTGCGGAGGAGGGGTGTACCTGCGGAGGAGGGGTGTACCTATGGAGGGGTGTACCTGTGGAGGAGAGGTGTACCTGTGGAGGAGCGGTGTACCTGTGGAGGAGGGTGTACCTGTGGAGGAGGGGTGTACCTGTGGAAGAGGGGTGTACCTGTGGAGGAGGGGTGTACCTGTGGAGGAGGGGTGTACCTGTGGAGGAGGGGTGTACCTGTGGAGGAGGGGTGTACCTGTGGAGGAGGGGTGTACCTGTGGAGGAGGGGTGTACCTGTGGAGGGGTGTACCTGTGGAGGAGGGGTGTACCTGTGGAGGAGGGGTGTACCTGTGGAGGAGGGGTGTACCTGGCAAGGACAAGTGTACCTGCGATGGGAGAGGAGAACCATCAGCAGCAGCAGGGCGGTGATCAGGATGAGCACGGTGGTTAGGCTGATGATCAGCGGGTCCAGGTCTGCAAGACAGCAACACACAGTGTTAGAGTTAGTGTCAGTGTTTGAGTCCCCCCTCTCTTGTCTTCCCCCCTCTGCTCCCTCCCCCCCTCCCCCTTTCCGGGCAAGAAACAGGATTTGGTGCTGAGCAGTAGATCACCAGGTGAGGTGGCTGAGATCAGTACCTGAATCAGTGAAGGCAGACACTGGCTTGGACCAGGACGTCCAGTATCCGTCCATGGACACTCCATCTGGCTTTGCCCGGATACTGACCACATACTCCGACTGGGGCTTCAGCTTCACGATGATACACTCCGTCTTCCCTTTGACGGTTTCCACCTACAGAGGAGAGATGTTACTGATACCTGTTCCCCCATGGCCACGTGTACAAGAGTTCAAGAGGCCTCTCTCCTGCATCAGGTGTGGATTTACATATTCACCACACAGCGGGACCCAGACAGGTGTGACCCGCTAGTCCCAGGTACCACACAGGTGATGTCTCACTTCCTCCATTAACCTACGCTGCCTTAATTTTCATAAGTTCATAAGTGATAGGAGCAGAATTAGACCTTCCTGCCCATCAAGTCTACTCCACCATTCAATCATACCTGATCTATCTCTCCTAACCCCATTCTCCTGCCTTCTCCCCATAACCTCTGACACCCGCACTAATCACGAATCTATCTATCTCTGCCTTAAAAATATCCACTGACGGCCTCCACAGCCTATTTTGTGTTGATAATTTGCATTGTCCACCTCTCACTGTGGTCCGACGGAGTAAGTGGACAGTGGACGCATTGAGTGGACGGAGTAAGTGGACGCTGTGAGTGGATGCAGGGAGTGGACGGAGTGAGTGGACGGAGTAAGTGGACAGTGGACGCATTGAGTGGACGGAGTAAGTGGACGGAGTGAGTTGATGCAGGGAGTGGACGGAGTGAGTGGACGGAGTAAGTGGACAGTGGACGCATTGAGTGGACGGAGTAAGTGGACGGAGTGAGTGGATGCAGGGAGTGGACGGAGTGAGTGGACATGGGCAGACTGCGACCAGTACCTTTTGCACACTGGAGCCAACCATGGAGACGTTGACCTCGTACATCAAGGAGTTTCCCAGGTATTTAAAGGGAGGCGGTGACCAGTGGATGTGAAGCTGACCAGCTTTCCCTGTCGGCCGCACCGTCACATTGGCGAGAGGGTCCAACACCACTGACGAGGAGAAGTCACAGTTAGATACAGAGCCACACAGCTCGGACACAGCCCCTTCAACCCAATGACCTCTGCCCAACAAGATGCCCCATCTACACCAGTCCCACCTGCCCATGTTCAGCCCATATCCCACACCACTCTGGCCACACTCTCATTTCACTCCTGCCATCGGGAAGAAAGTACAGAAGCCTGAAAACTAACGTTCAGGTACAGGAACAGCTTCTTCCCGACAACCATCAAGCTATTGAACACTAGAAATACATTTCCATCTACAAACTGCAATGATTGCAACAGGGACTTGGAGGCCATTGGTTTTGGCTTTATACAGTATTGTTTGTTTATATATATTGAACCATTTGTTTTACAACGGTGTCTAGAGTACGATGTTTACCTTTCTGTTGCGCTGCCGCAAGTATCTATTCCATTGTTCCGTTTTGGGACTTTGGCCAATTGTGAAGGCAGAAACAATTGTGTAGAAAGGAACTGCAGATGCTGGTTTAAACCGAAGATAGATACAAAATGCTGGAGTAACTCAGCGGGACAGGCAGCATCTCTGGGGAGAAGGAATGGGTCTCGTCCTGCTGAGTTAGTCCAGCATTTTATGTCTATCTTAGGTAGCATTGAAGAGCATGTGGGATGTGTCTGAAGGGAGGGGAATAATTACAGGGCCACAGAGAGAGGGTGAGTGGGTGGGGCGCACAATTGTCCCTTTTTGGAAATCAAAATATTGGCAATCTGAAACAGAAACAGAAAATGCTGGACACTGAGCAGGTAAAGCAGCATCTGTGGAGAGAGAAACTGAGTTCACGTTTCAAGTCAAAGATCCCTCGTCCAACTTAGAAAGTGAGAAAACAGCTTAGTTTTAGGTTGAAGAGAGGGTTGGAGAAAGGTGGGACAAAGGGAATACGTCTGATAGTCTGACAGTATGGACTCAATGGGCCGAATGGCCTGGTTTCCCAACAGCATTTATGGAGTGATTCTAGACATTGTGATATTTGTCACTTGGGCCATGAAGCTTTGATACCTTGTGGACTACAGGCCAACTGAATTGATCTCAAGTGGACTAGACGTGAAACAAGGGCCGGACCTTGTGATCCCAGGGATTGGGCAGAAGGTCAAGGATGGACCTACCCATGTGGTTTATGTACAAGTCCTTCTTGCTCATGATGATGCTGGTGTTTAGCAACACCTCGATGTCCAGCGGGGCAAACAGAGACACCTCCACTAAGGGCAGAGTGCAGATGTGGCGCGTGGTGTTACCGCCGATTGTCTCCACCGACAGTTGACATTCTTTCTTCGTTTCGCCATCCCTATGGTAACAAGCAACATGTCAGAGAGCAGCTGAGAAACGAGGGCAGGGGCAAGTATACGATGGGCCGAATGGCCTCTTTCAGCGGTGCTAATTCATAGAGAGGCACCAGGTGGATACAAAAATGCTTTAACATCCGCCCACTCAGTTCTGTCAGTCTGGAGGATTCAAGTTCTTTGGTTTAGCATTGCTCAGGCTAAGAATAAAGGGTAGGCCATTTAGGACCCAGAGAGTTTGAATCTGTGGAATTCTCTGCCACAGAAGGCAGTGGAAGCCAATTCACTGGATGTATTCAAGAGAGAGTTAGCTACGCAAGCAGGAATAGGGTGCTGATATTGGGTGATCAGCCATGATCATATTGAATGGCGGTGCTGGCTTGAAGGGCCGAATGGCCTACTCCTGCACCTATTTTCTATGTTTCAATCCCACGAGAGGTTCCAGAGCAGCTTTTATACTTTCACCAGATGCGGAGATTGCTGCCAATGCCAGCCCTTATTGTCCACCCTGAGCCGTCCCCAAACTGGGAAATGCTACAGGTGAGTCTGGGTGTACCTGCTGGTCAAGCCATTGGCTGCCCTCCCCTGGTGTGAGAGGGAGCCGGTCACTCAGAGCCACGCTGGTATCGCCCTGGGGCAGGGGATTGTGTCAGACTGGGGCAGGGACTTGTGTCAGACTGGGGCAAGGGCTTGTGTCAGACTGGGGCAGGGGCTTGTGTCAGACTGGGGCAGGGGCTTGTGTCAGAATGGGGCAGGGACTTGTGTCAGACTGGGGCAGGGGCTAGTGTCAGACTGGGGCAGGGACTTGTGTCAGACTGGAGTAGGGGCTAGTGTCAGACTGGGGCAGGGGCTTGTGTCAGACTGGGGCAGGTATCGGCCTGGGGCAGGGGCTTGTGTCAGACTGGGGCAGGTATCGGCCTGGGGCAGGTATCGCCCTGGGGCAGGGGCTTGTGTCAGACTGGGGCAGGGGCTTGTGTCAGACAGGGGCAGGGACTTGTGTCAGACTGGGGCAGGGACTTGTGTCAGACTGGGGCAGGTATCGCCCTGGGGCAGGGGCTTGTGTCAGACTGGGGCAGGTATCGCCCTGGGGCAGGGGCTTGTGTCAGACTGGGGCAGGGACTAGTGTCAGACTGGGGCAGGGACTAGTGTCAGACTGGGGTAGGGACTTGTGTCAGACTGGGGCAGGGGTTCAGACTACCTACTGGTACTGGTAGTGGTAGAAGAATCGGTACTGCCTGCCGTCACTCCAGTCCTGCTCGTCCCACACGCAGGTGAAGTCCTCCAGCGTCTGCGTGAAGCATTTCAACTTGTCCGCTGCTGCTGTCGTTACCTGTAGGACTGGTGAGAGACGTTAGGTTTAGCTTAGTTTACAGATACAGCGCGGGTGGGAGGTGGGGGAGGGGGGAGGTGGGAGGGGATGTGTGAGGTAGGTGGGGTAGGAGGGAGTGGGAGTGGGGGGGAGGTAGAGGTGGGTTGGGAGGTGGGGTTTGGGTGGGGGGGGGCGTGGGATTATCTGGGTGTCAGGGAACAGCTCCCATTGTTTTCAATGACAAGCAGGCCTTGGGTTACACAGAACAGTCCAGCAGAGGAACAGGCCCTTCGGCCCATAATGTCCATGCCGAACATGATGCCAAGATATACTAATCTCCTCTGCCTGCACGTGATCCATATCCCTCCATTTCCCTGCATATCCATGTGCCTGTCTAAAAGCCTCTTAAACGCCCCCACCCCACCCTGTGTAAACACAATCTTGCCCCACATATCTCCTTTAAACTTTGCCCTGAAAGCGATGCCCACTAATAATTGACAGTTCCACCCTGCGGAAAAGTTTCTGGCCGTCTACATAAGAGTTCTGTTCCTAAAAGAATTCTCCATCAATCAGAGATTCCTTGTTTGTATCATGACACGTATCAATAATTCAATCGTCTGAAGGAGGGTCTCGACCTGAAACGTCACCAATCCTTCTCTCCAGAGATGCTGCCTGTCCCGCTGAGTTACCCCAGCATTTTGTGTCTATCTTCGGAATACAGTACATACTGTATCCACATAGGATCTACTGAATCCCACGACAGAAAGCCCCTTTTACCCACATTCTCACCAATCATAACCAACGTGCAGATAAGGCCATTTAGTGCATCTGACCTTGGAGTTGTTATTGAGTTATGGATGAACCTTCTCGTGAGGCTGCTGGTGAGTCGCCAGCGGTGACAGGCTGTTTGCAAAAACCAACGTGGGCATGAAGGAGCCACATACTTGTCAATAAACACCGTTAATATCTTATTATTATGTCACCATCTTGAGAACTGCTTTAAAAAATTTGCAGAGTCAGGTTTACGTAGTCAAGTTTGTTGTTGTTTACTGATATAGGGTGGAACTGAAGAGTGGTACAGATCTAGCACGAGGCAAAGTGGGCCAAATGGCCCGACCACACTGGAATCATGCTCTGAATCCCCACTATACAAGGACCTGTATCTACTGTGTACCTGGACCTGTTTCCTCATCCACAACACTAGATAACGCAGATTCTGGGAACATTGGGTGCAGTCCCAGGGGAGATTGTACCGACCACAGCTCTTTGTGCCTCTCTGAATGGGAGGTGGGGAGCAGATCATCCAGAGACGCAAACATGAAATCAATTAATTACAACGCTGGCCACACTTGTCAGGGAGCCCTTATCCAGAGACTCCCATGCCCATTCCCAGTCATCAACGAGACACATGTGTGGTTAGATAAGGCCCACTGCTAACATCACTGCTGGTAATTGTGACAAACAAGCTCTGCTCACAGTTTGTTCTGCTTACAGTTAATTGTGTTATCTTGCTGCAGCAGAGAGAAAACATTCTGAAAACCATGCGTTTGTGTTTTTGCAAATTTTTGCATTTGTTTTCTTGTTCGAGTCCAGCTGAGGATGTTGCAATCCTGGTCTCCAAAACTACATGCTAAATTATTAATAAATGTACAGCTGACGTGACAAAACCATTAAAGTTGTTGGATGGCACAGGCACTATGTAAATGCAATGTGGAGTTAACATATAGGTGTAACTGATAGGGTAGTGAGCATTTAAAAGCAAGCCTTATTGAAAATAAATAAAACAACAGCCTCTAACAAAGGAACTTTGCTCAGCTGGTACATTAGCAATTTTAATCCCTGGAACATTGGACTGGCACTTCAGGGCTGGAAGGGTATGGTCATAGAGAGATAGTATGGAAACAGGCCCTTCGGCCCAACTAGCCCACCCCGAACAACATGTCCCAGCTACACTGCCCGCGTTTGGCCCACAGCCCTCCAAACCTGTCCTATCCATGTACCTGTCTAACTGTTTCTTAAACATTGGGGTAATCCCAGCCTCAACCACCTCCTCCGGCAGCTCGTTCCATACACCCACCACCCTCTGTGTGGAAAGGTTACCCCTTAGATTCCTATTAAATCTTTTCCCCTTCACCTTAAACATCAGCTTTTTCATTAAAGTCTCCAGACCCATATTCCCATTGTGCTATTTATTGTAACAGAGGTCTGGCTTGGGACCAGACAAACAAAAAGTCGTCCCCTACAGGTGGGCCTCAGGTGGTCCACAATTCATGAAGTAATTCTGACCGGGGCCATTTCTAGGTTAGAACAACCAGAGGCAGCAGCAAGCAAACTGCAGACTGATCGTATAAAACCATCCGTGTTATTTGTCGATTGAGGAATGGACATTGGCCACGATATCAAAGAGCTAGCAGGGGGTGGGGGGCTGAATGGCCTTGTTGGATTCAGTGTGAGTCACAACAAAGTAATATTTCTCCGGCAACAGCAACACAAACTAACAACACAGTCCTCCCATCGAAAGTATTGATCACTAATTCAAAACATTCTGCAAAGCAATTAAAGAGAAGGGCACCACTTCAGGCCACTCTCCCTCCCACATGTTGTAAAACACGAGAGAAATCAGTCACTGTGCAAAGTTAGACCCTCTAGTTACAAGTTCAATGCTTACCAGGGGCAATATCACCCATATAAACAGGGTATGTTTCACAGTAAAACAGCATGGTGCTCTCTTTAAACTAAAGCACCCTGCCTTCTTCTGCCTGTGCAACATCTCCAACAATTAACAGCAATGCTGTTTGTATTTTCACCTGCGACAATTCCAGTCATGGCCAGCAAACATCAAGGCCCCTTGAGAAGGGTTTTTATCATGAGGCTTACATGGGCTAAGGATCTAAGGTCTACAATAACAAACTCACTCTTGACATCCAGGTTGGAAGGAGTTTCTCTCAGAATGGCTGCCACACTCCACATCAGAGGGTAGAGCCCCAGCCTCCAGGCACAGGTCGCCACCATGGTCCGAGGGTTCTCGCTGCCGACTACTCTGCTGGTTTAGGAAGGCGCTCTGAGCCCAGTAACCACAGACTGCTTTCCAATCTCTCAGATCTGGAGGGAAGGAGGTTGGGTCACGGGTGGGGTCAGGGCACTGGGAGGTGGAGCTAAAGGCAAGGACTCTTGCAAACCACAGCCAAGGTTGCTGAGAAAGTATTCAAACGCCAGCTTAATCTGACCGCTTCTAGCCTGGGTTGGGGATCAGTCATTTTGGAACATGCTTCTACTAGAGAGCGGAATGTGTTCACCCCCCCCATCAATATCAGAAGTACACAGCAGTGAATAGAGGGCCTTGGGATTGCAATACCATTTCCTAGTGTTAGAGTCATAGAGTCAGTGTGTGGAAACAGGCCCTTCAGCCCAACTTGCCCATACTGACCAACTTGCCCCATCTACACTAGTCCCACCTGCTTGCATTTGGCCCATTTCCCTCTAACCCTACCCTATACACCGACCTATCAAAATGTTTCTTAAACATTGCACTCACATCTCACTCACTTGCAGCTGGTGCACTTACAGCCCACTCACTCACTCACTCCCCCCCTACCCTCCCCCCTTCTTCCCTTCCCCCCCTTCTCCCCACTCCACTCTTCTCCCCCTTCTCCACTCCCATCCCTTCCCCTCACATCCCCTTCTCCTCCCTTCTCCCATTCACCAACTCCCCCCCCCCCCCACTTTCCCCAATACCCCCCATTTGTGGACGTAGTCTGTGGCAGCTAGATCCCACTAATGGTATTGCACAAAGGCCACATCATCTGTTTTAGTAACATTGTCTGTGGGATAAATGCAGATGTTGGGGACAATTTATACTTATACCAAGCCTTTCAACCAAGAGTTAGGGCTAGGGCTAGGGTTAGCGTTAGGTTTAGGATTAGTATAAATTGTCCCTAGCATGTGTGGGATAATGTGCAGTGGATCGCTGGTCGCATATTTTACAGCCTATCTGTGGTCCCTAACTCTAATCCTAACCCTAACCCTGACGCTAACCCTAACCCTGATGCTAACCCTAACCCTGACGCTAACCCTGATCCTAACCCTAACCCTAACCCTGACGCTAACCCTAACCCTGATCCTAACCCTAACCCTGATGCTAACCCTAACCCTGACGCTAACCCTGATCCTAACCCTAACCCTGACGCTAACCCTAACCCTGATCCTAACCCTAACCCTGATGCTAACCCTAACCCTGAACCTAACCCTAACCCTGATCCTAACCCTGATCCTAACCCTAACCCTGATCCTAACCCTAACCCTGAACCTAACCCTAACGGGGCATCACCCGCTGGACAGCATACGTCAGCGTGTATGTCGTACAACTTGACGGTTTTATGGGCATCAGTCACTGACGCTCGCAGTTGCTGCAAAGTGGGACAGGCCCTGTACTGTGTAGGAAGGAACTTACTTACTGCAGCACCACAGGTTTGCAAACACGGTACTCAATAAATAATACAACAAATGAACAAAACAAAAAAAAGAACTTCGACAACTAAAAAAACTCTATACAGTGCAAAAGCTAAACGAAGCCCATTGTCCCGAGTGCAAGCCAGTTCGTAGTTTGTAGTTTAGTTGGGGTCTGTAGCGTTCTTTTGCCTGATGGTGGTTGAGATAAGCCTTTCCTGAACATGGACGTTACAGTTCGCACCGTGTTACTAACTCCCCACAGCACTTAATGTTTTATTTTTAATTGTCTACTGTATATCGTGTTGTTACTTGCGAGCAAAGCACCCAGGCAGATTCATTGTATGTATACATACTTGGCTCATATAATTTATTCAAATGTATTCAATGCTGAGTGCCACAGTAACTATGAATCGATGTATAATCTGCTCAGTAAACATCCCACTCCTGATGAAGCGGTGCTGGTTTACACCAGGGTGTTGACTTGTTGACTCTGGGTCTGGGTGGTCACGAGGTTGTGTGGCTGCCACATGGTTGGATGGAGATGTAGTAGGAATTGAGCAGAGGTGTGTGTGAGCTAGGGCCTCTCAGCTTTCGCTGGTGCCGAGCGGGTCTTGTGGTTTTGTCTGGTTGGTAAAGATAAACAAAACAACACAAGGGTGTGGCAGTGAAGTACTGAGTCAGAGGCCCACTCAGTCCCACATAGAACATTGGACAGATTGGTTTACAGATACAGCGCAGGAACAGGCCCTTCAGCCCACCGAGTCCGCGCCGACCAGCGATCCTACACAGTAGGGACAATTTATAATTATACCAAAGCCAATTAACCTGCAAACCTCGTTGCACGTCTTTGGAGTGTGGAAGGAAACAGAGGCACCCAGTCACAGGGAGAACGTGCAAACTCCACACAGGCAGCAGCAAAAAGTAATTAAATAATATGCCAAACATAATGCCTAAACCAACTCTGACTTGCCTGCACAAGTTCCATGTTCCTCCGTACCCACACGCATTGTAAAAGTCACTGAAATGCCACTCTGGTATTGGCCTCGACCACCGTGCATCGGTGACCTCCCCGTACAGTACATCTCTGGGGTTACGTCCATTTCCCATCCTATGGATGAGTCCAAGCCAGCGGAGACACTTCTGCTTGAGGATCTATGAAGAACTATACACCGAGTCGTTAGTTGCATTATAGACATTTTTTACGTTAATATCATTATAAATTTACTGATATTTTGATTAATGCATTTTTATGTTGTTGGAATTGGAGGTTTGTTAATCCACAGCAAGAAATAATTTAAATGTTCTGTTGCCTGTACACATGACAATTAAATAATTAAAACAGTACAATACAAGCACTGGGGGCCTTCGGCCCACAATGTTTGTGCGGAACATAATGCTAAGAACAACTGCACAAATTCCATATCCTTAAGTCCTGCCAAATGCAACTTCTGCATCCCTCCCACCCCCCCCCTCCCACCCTCCCAACCACCGCCACTCTGCAGCATATTTCCAGGCACTCACCACTCTCTACGTGAAAAACCCTGCCTCACACATCTCCTCTGCTCAATCCTATATAACTGTATCTCCCATTTCCTAATCAGCAGACCACAATCAGCCTTAGGTCCTCCATCAGCAGAAATGGGCAACACCTTCTCCTCTGTAACCAACACAGGACCAGCTCAAGGCTGTGTGCTCAGTCCCCTGCTCTATGACCAGGACTGCACAGCCAGACCATTCCAATGCCGTCTTTAAATTTCATGGAAGATTCCACCGTTGTTGGACAAATGATGGGTAATGACGAGTCAGAGTATAGGAGAGAGATTGATAATCTGAGGGAATGCTGCCAGTGCAGACGTTTGTTCTCAATGTCCGCAGGACAACAGAGCTATTTGTTGACCTCAGGAGAAAGCCGCAGATCCACAAACTTGACTTCATTGATGGGACAGTGGTGGAGAAAGTTATGTTCCAAGATCCTGCTTCAAGTTCCTGGGCGTTTGGTTACCATATCTCTGTCCTGCTTCCGACGTGGGTCCCATTTTGTTCTCCACATCACTCCTCGTCCAACCTCCGACACCCACCGCGGGCCCGTCCTAGGCTGCCCACCGCCGGGTCCTCTCTTGGGTCCTCTCCCATTCATTTACTGTTCTTGATGCAGGTAAGTCGCCCAAGCTTCACTGCTGTACAGTAACGTGTTCAACACTCACGTGTTGTAGACAGTTACCTTGGTCTTCATTGTGAGTTTCCTGTTCTTCCATGTCCACTTGCTTAGTCTCCCGAAGGTGGGTGTTGTAGAGGAAGGTGTTTTACTGTATGTGAATTAGTTTCCTCATCCAGAGAGTGGCTGTCAGTCACCGTAGATCCTAGGTGGGTGAATTAGACATTTTCCAGTGGAGTGGTGTTTATGGTGATTTCAGAGGGGAGTGGAATGCCCTGACCCATGACAACAGTCATCTTAACGCTGATTGCCAGTTGGCCTTTGGTGCAAGCACGAGACAGTCTGTCCATCAGCCCCTGAAGTCCTTCTTCTTTTGGGGAACTGAGTGCAGCATCATCAGCGGGCTGGAGTTCACTTACAAGCACAGTTCTCACAGAAGTCAAAGGACAGAAAGGCAGATCGGAAGATGCCGAACAACATGGGAGTTGGGACACAGCCTTGCTTCACTCCACTTCTCATGGGGAAACTGTCCGATGTAGCTTCATCAAATTCCCCTGTAGATGCATGTTCTCATGGAAGGACCAAGTGAGATTTAGAAGACGTGGTGGACATCTACTGTTCTCCAGTAGAGGCCGTATCTGCTGACAGAATCAAAAGCTTTCGTACATCCACAAAGGCGATGAACAATGGGGTTTGCTGGATTTGACGCAGGGAGAAGATCATGTCCATTGTGGATCTATCTCCATGGAAACCACATTGTGCCTCAGGTCAGCGAGTCTGTGCCGTCTTTGTAGGATCACTCTGGCAAAGGCCTTTCCTGTAGCACTCAGAAGTGAGATGTCCCTGTAGTTGGTGCACTCGCTGTGATCTCCCTTGTCCTTGTGCAGTGTGACGATGTTGGTGTCCATCAGCCCCTGAAGTCCTTCTTCTGTTGGGGTGATGAGTGACCAATGTGGTCCCAACAGTCCCTCTTTCTTCTCGGCGGCGTGTCCTCGACCGACCTCCGGCACCCACCGCGGGCCTGTCCTTGACCCTTGTTCTCGGCGGGCACTTTGGCCACTGGGCTCGTCCTTGTTCGCGGGACCGCCGGCCGAGTCTGGTGTTGACCGGCTCCGTGCTGACGGCCGGGTCGGCTCCAGCACGGCTGCGTGGCGCTCACCGGGAGGTTCCCTCATCAACACAGCAGGGTCAGGTGTGATGAAGCCTCTGCGTGCCACCCCTGGTCCGTGGCCGTCTCTTCAGATCTTGTCCTCTGGTCAATCTCAGGAACATTCCCTCCGAACTCCTGCAGGAAAATGCCACTGGGGCTGATGATGTCAGAGCCAGACGAGTTTGACAAATTTCTTAAACACCATGCATTCTCACGTGCAACAGATCACTGCCAGTTGTACCGGGAAATGTTGACGATGAAATCCCAAATACAGACGAGAACGCGGGTGGGGAAGAGGTTGTAGCTCTTTCACGTGGCTCTTAAAAGGGCCTTTGTTGGACGGAGTGAGAAATTCCGGTGCGGTCCCCTCCGATGTGGCTTCATATCCGATGGTTTTACACGAACGGCATTCGGGTTCCTGACATCCATATTCAGGCTTTTGTTGCGTGCTATCCAATCCCTCTTGGGGTTGCACGGGAGAATCCAAGGCGTTTAAGAAATTTGTCAAACTCATCCAGCTCTGACTCATCATCCCCCCCAGTGGCATTAACCTGCAAGTCTTTGGAGGGAAAGTTCCTCGCAAACAGCTGGCGACCACATCAGTCGGCAGATGTTTCATGCTTTCCACTTCACACCGTCTGGAGGAGATCTGGGGCGACAGGAAGTCCCACCAAGTTGTTCCTCAACAGCTTCTCCAGCGCCAGGTATGGAAGGTCGCATAGAACGTGGAGTAAGATTGGCCTTTGGGATCTTCAATGTTCTGCCATTCAAGTCAACGGTGATCATCAAATTGGCCATTTCCAGTCGTCAGAATCCAACCTGGTAAATGGAGACAAGAATGGAATCTTGAAGGGTCCCGATCCAAACATCTTCTTGTCCATTCCCTTCACAGATGCTGTCTGACCCACTGAGTTCCTCCAGCAGTTTTCTACTCCAACTTCGCTGACAGCCGAGCTCTAAAAACACATCTCCATCACGGTCTTCCACTGAGAGCAGTTTACAGAGGATCAGCTCCACATTCCCAGTGACACCAGATCTTCCTCAGCAACACAGCAGAGTCAGGTGTGATGAAGCTTCTGTGTGCCAGCCCTGGTCCATGGCCGTCTCGTCAGATATTGTCCTCTGGTCAATCACAGGATACATGGCAGATGGTCAATGACCTCAGGACGGGAAAGCCGAGAATCCACAAACTTGTCTTCATTCATGGGACAGTGGTGGAGAACGTTATGTTGCAAGTTCCTGGTTGTCCATATCTCTGAAGATCTGTCCTGGGTCCAGCACATCAATGCAATCACACACAAAACTTATGATCACCTCTAAGCTTTCGTAACATCCACAAAGTCGATGAACATGGGGTTTGCTGCTCTTGACATTTTCCTTGGATTTGACGCAGGGAGAAGATCATGTCCATTGTGGATCTACCTCCATGGAAACCGCATTGTGCCTCAGGTCAGCGAGTCTGTGCAGTCTTTGCAGGATCACTCTGGCAAAGGCCTTTCCTGTAACACTCAGAAGTGAGATGTCCCTGTAGTTGGTGCACTCCCTTGTTCTTGTACAGTGTGACGATGTTGGTGTTACGCATGTGTTATGCAGAAACTGCTCAGTCCGTCACAGGTGATGATCTCTTCACCATCAAAGGGATCTGCAGGAGATGCTACGTGCAAAAGGCAGCTAATATCAAAGACCCACACCACCCTACCAGTGTGAAAAGCCAACAGAAGCAGGGAAACTGATCTCCATGTTCAAGAGCAGCTTCTTCCCAGCAATTACAAGCCTCTCGAACACTGCACAACATGAACCACAACGATGAGATATTATGGACTGCGTCTTTTGCTGCCCGACAGATATTTACATTAGCATTCAATTATCAATTTCCTGGATTTTAATTTGTTAGTTATCTGTGTGTCATTGCACTACGCTCCCATTATTTTGTTCAGAAGCTCAAAAATCATGACCTCCAGGTTCAGGAACAGCTTCTTCCAGCAACCATCAGGCTCTTGAACACTGCCCGACACAAACCACATCTATGAACTGTGAAGAACTATGGACGGAGTCTTTGGTTGCATTACAGACATGTTTACAGTAGTATCGTGAGTATAAATTTACTGAAATGTAAATTAATGTATTTTTGTGTTGTTGCAATTACAGGCTTGTTAATCTACAGCAAGAAAAACATCCCCCCCCCCCACACACCCCCTCCCCCACAACCTCCCTCCTGCCCACACACCCCCCGCCCACAACCTCCCTCCCTCGCCAACAACCCCCCTCCCCCACCCACAGACACCCCCCACCCACACACCCCTCTCCCCTGACCACACAATCCTCCCCACACAAACCCAACCAACACCTCTCCCTTACGCACACCCCACCCCCTCCACAATGCTCGCTGCCCCTCCTCCCTCTCCCTGCACTCCCCCTCAACAGACCCCCTCCCCTCCAACACACACCCTCACCTCCCCTCTCCCCTTCCCCCCACACCTCTCCCCACCCACACACCCCTACCTCCCGCCCACACAACCCTGCCCTCTGCGGCTCCAAACACTCACTGCCCCCTTCCCTCACTCCTCCCCTCCCCCACACGCACACCCCCTCCCACACACCCACCCACCACAACCCCCCTCCCACACACACCCCGCCAACACAACAACATAGGAATCCTGCATTTACAAACTGAGACTTGAATAAAGGCACCAAACCTGGCCTCTCTGTCTACTATCTCAATCTACTACTGTTATACACTTGTACCGTATCCGAGATGCTTATTTAAGATTTGTCATAGTGATTATGTATGGTGATACATGTACTAAACTGTATACAGAAATGAATTTCACTTTAGCTCGGTAAATATGACTAATAAAGAACCATTGAACATTTATAAGCACAGTTCCTACCTTGGTCTTGGCTTTCAGCGTTGCTAGAATGAAGAGGTTCCTGTCGCTTCTAGTGTAATTAAGTAAGTAAGTTTATTGGCCAAGTATTCACATACAAGGAATTTGCCTTGGTGCTCTGCCCACAAGTAACAAGTGTGAAGATACGCTCCTTCTGTGTCAGTCGTGAAGACAAAGGACAGAGGGCAGATAGGAAGATGCCGAACAGCATGGGAGCTGGGGCACAACCTTTGCTTCAATAGACAATAGGTGCTGGAGTAGGCCATTGGGCCCTTCGAGCCAGCACCGCCATTCAATGTGATCATGGCTGATCATCCACAATCAGTACCCCGTTCCTGCCTTCTCCCCGTATCACCTAGACTCCGCTATCTTTAAGAGCCCTATCTAGCTCTCTCTTGAAAGTATCCAGAGAACCAGCCTTCACCGTCCTCTGAGGCAGAGAATTCCACAGACTCACAACTGTCTGTGAGGAAAAAGTGTTTCCCCATCTCCGTTCTAAATGGCTTACCCCTTATCCTTAAACTGTGGCCACTGGTTCTGGACTCCCTCAACATCGTCTCTAGAGTACCTAAACCCTTAATAATCTTAATATGTTACAATAAGATTCCCTCTCATCTTTCTAAATTCCAGAGTATACAAGCCCAGCAGCTCCATTCTCTCAGCATATGACAGTCCCGCTATACCGGGAATTAACCTTGTAAACCTACGCTGGGCTCCCTCAATAGCAAGAATGTCCTTTCTCAAATTTGGAGACGAAAATTACACACAATACTACAGGTGTGGTCTCACTGGGGCCCTGTACAACTGCAGAAGGATCTCTTTGCTCCGTTACACAACTCCTCTTGTTATGAAGGCTAACATGCCATTCGCTTTCTTCGCTGCCTGCTGCACCTGCATGCTTACTTTCATTGACTAATGAACATGGACCCCCAGATCCCGTTGTACTTCCCCTTTTCCCAACTTGACACCATCTGGATAATAATCCGCCTTTCTGTTTTTGATACCAAAGTGGATAACCTCACATTTATCCACATTAAACTGCATCTGCCATGCATCTGCCCACTCGCCCAACCTGTCCAAGTCACCCTGCATTCTCATAGCACCCTCCTCACAGTTCACACTGCCACCCGGCTTTGTGTCATCTGCAAATTTGTTAATGTTACTTGTAATCCCTTCAACTAAATCATTCATATATATTGTAAATAGCTGCAGTCCCAGCACCAAGTTTTGCGGAACCCCATTAGTCACTGCCTGCCATTCTGAAAGGGACCCGTTAATCCCTACTCTTTGTTTCCTGTCTGCCAACCAATTTTCTATCCAAGTCAGCACTCTACCCCCAATACCATGTGCCCCAGTTTTGCCCACTAATCTCCTATGTGGGACCTTATCAAATGCTTTCAGAAAGTCCAGGTACACTACATCCACTGGCTCTCCCTTGTCCATTTTCCTAGTTACATCCTCAAAAAATTCCAGAAGATTAGTCAAGCATGATTTCCCCTTCGTAAATCCATGCTGACTCGGACCGATCCTGTTCAGGGCCAGTCCCACTTGGGCGACAGCCTGAAAAGAGGTGGTCGGGTCGTGACATGGCGTGACGTGCGGTGTCTCCCTGTTGCCCCTGGATTTTGAAATGTTCAAAATCCAGGGGCGACATCTGGGTGTCTCATCATGTCGTGCGCCCTGTCACACGCTGACGTATGCTGTCCTGCGGGTGACACCCGGTTAGGGTTAGGGACCACAGATGGGCTGTAAAATATTCTTCCTTCAATGCATGGATTTTAAACATTAATATATTAAAATTAATACAATAAAATCAATTGTGTAAATGAAAAGATGTCCGAGTCGTTCAGTTTTATTTATAGATGTATTCGTCTACTTCCAGATCCAATCACCGTCTCTAACTTTTCACAGGGAAAGCCCGCTGCCTCTGGGGGTTTGGAGACCATTGGAAGAGAGATCTGCCCTCTGGGACAACTCGTGGCCAACAGTTTAGTTCCCATGAGGAGCAGGCAGAACATTGGGAGTTTGAGTATAAGCCCTGGGGCCCCTGTGCCACATTTAGTTCAGAGATACCGTGCCCTTCGGCCCACCGAGTCCGCACCGACCAGCGATCCCGCGCACACTCTCCCACACATGCTAGGGACAACTTATAGTTAAACCAAGCCTATCTACCTAGAGTTAGAGTTAGTGTTAGTGTTATGGTTAGGGTTAGTGTTAGGGATACGGTTAGGGTTAGTGTTAGTGTTAGGATTAGGGCTAGGATTTGTATAAATTGTCCCTAGCGTGTTGGATAGTGTGCGGGTATTCGCTGATCGCAGGCTGGGTCCACAAATGGGGGCATTGAGGAAAGTGGGAGGGGGGGGTTGGAGAATGGGAGAAGGGAGGGAGAGGGGAGAAGGGGATGTGAGGGTAGGGGGTGGGAGTGAAGAAGGGGGAGAACAGTGGAGCGGGGAGAAGGGAGGAAGAGGGGGGAAGGGAAGAAGGGGGGAGAGGGGAGGGGGGGTAGTGGAGAAGGAGGGATGGGGCGGGAGGGGGGGAAGAGGGGGGTGGAGGGGAGAGGGGAGTTCAGTCTACATTCACTGAATCCATCCCTGTGAAAAGTTAGAGACGGTGATTAGATCTAGAAGCGGACCAATACATCTGTACATAAAACTGAACGACTCAGACATCTTTTCATTTGCACAATTGATTTTATTGTATTCATTTTTATATATTAATGTTTAAAATCCATGCATTGAAGGAAGAACATTTTGCAGCCCATCTCTGGTCCCTAACCCAAACCCTAACACTGATCCTAACCCTAACCGGGCATCACCCGTAGGACAGCATACGTCAGCGTGTATGTCGTACAACTTGACGGTTTTACGGGCACCAGTCACTGACGCTCGCAGTCACCGAAAAAATCGCAAAGTGGTACAGGCCCTGGACTATCCAAATGTGCTGCTATTTCATCTTTTATAATTGACTCCAGCATCTTCCTCACAGCCGATGTCAGGCTAACTGGTCTATAATTCCGTTTTCTCTCTCCGTCTTTCCTAAAAAGTGGGATAACATTAGCTACACGCCAATCCACAGAAACTGATCTTGAATCTATAGAACATTGGAAAATTATCATTAATGCATCCACAATTTCTAGAGCCACTTCCTTAAGTATCCTTAGATGCAGACCATCAGGCCCTGGGGATTTTTCAGCCTTCAGTCCCATCAGTTTATCCAACACCATTTCATGCCTAATATGGGTTTCTTCAGTTGCTCCGTCACCCCAGATCCTCTGGCCACTAGAACATCAGGAAGTTTGTTTGTGTCTTAGAAACATAGAAACATAGAAACATAGAAAGTAGGTGCGAGAGTAGACCACCAGGCCCATCGAGCCCGCACCGCCATTCGCTCATGGCTGAACACCAAACAGACACCCTTACCCACAAACAGTAGACACAAGACACAGAACACAAGACACTACCCTCCCCTTTATATCGCTATCACCCCTCTCCACCCCAAGAACCGCGTGATCTCCTGGGGGAGGCAAAAACCGGATAAAAACCCAGGTCCAATTCGGGAAAAAAATCCGGGAAATTCCTCTCCGACCCCAATCCAGGCGATCGACCCTTGTCCAGGAGATCACTCAGGTCTTACTATACTAACCATACCTAGGTCCATATCCCTGCCCTCTCCCCGTAGCCCCTTATCCCCTTGGCAGCTAAAAAACCATCTATTTTAGACTTAAATATATTTAATGTTTCTGCTTCACTGCTCCCTGGGGCAGTGAATTCCTTAGTGAAGATGGATCCAAACTACCTGTTCAACTCATCTGCCATTTCCTTATTCCCCATAATATATTCACCCTTTTCAGTCTTCAAGGGTCCAACTTTGGTCTTAACTATTTTTTCCTCTTGGCTAGCTTACCTTCGTACCTCATCTTTTCTCCACGTATTGCCTTTTTAGTTATCTTCTGTTGCTCTTTAAATGTTACCCAATCCTCCAGCTTCCTGCTCATCTTTGCTATGTTATACTTCTCTTTTATTTTTATACTATCCCTGACTTCCCTTGTCAGCCACGGTCGCCCCTTACTCCCTTTGGAATCTTTCTTCCTATTTGGAATGAACTGCTCCTGCACCTTCTGTATTATTCCCACAAATACCTGTCATTGTTGTTCCACTGACATCCCTGCTGGGATATCTTTCCAGTCAACTTTGGCCAGCTCCTCCCTCATGGGCTCCATAGTCCCCTTTGTTCAACTGTAATACTGACACCTCCGATTTACCCTTCTCCCTCTCCAATTGTAGATTAAACTTGACCATATTATGGTCACCTCCTCCTAATGGCTCCTTTACCTTGAGTTCCCTTGTCAAATCGGGTTCATTACACAACACTAAATCCAGAATTGCCTTCTCCCTGGTAGGCTCCAGTACAAGCTGCTCTAAGAATCCACCACGGAGGCACTCCACAAACTCCCAACTTGAACACTGCCCAACACAAACCACATCTATGAACTGTGAAGAACTATGGACGAAGTCTTTGGTTGCATTAGAGACATGTTTACAGTAGTATCGTGAATATAAATTTATTGGAATGTAAATTAATGCATTTTTGTGTTGTTGCAATTACAGGCTTGTTAATCTACAGCAAGAAAAACATCCCCCCCCCCACCCCACACCGCTCCCCCTCCCACATCCTCCCTCCCCCCCAGCCCCTCCCCCCATACCTCACACCTGCCCACACACCCTCCCTCTCCGGCTCCATTGCTCGTTGCCCCCCTCCCTCCCTCCGCACTCCCCTCCCCCCCCACACACACACACCCCTCCCCCACACAACCTTTTCCCTCCTCCCACATCCTCCATCCTCCCGCACCCCCTCCCCCACACACACCTCTCACCCCCACCCACTCCCCCCCACACCCCCTCCCCCCACACACCCCTCCCCCCACAAACACAGCCCTTCCCCTCCTCCCTGCAACCCCCACCACACACCCCTTCCCCTACAGCCCCCTCCCCCTCACAACGCGTCCCCGCCGACCCACACACCCCCCCACTCCGGCTCAACAATGCTCGCTGCCCCCCACCCACACACACACACACACACCCCGCCAACACAAGAACCCTGCCCTTACAAACTGAGACTTGAATAAAGGCACCAAACCTGGCCTCTCTGTCTACTATCTCAATCTACAACTGTTATACACTTGTACCGTATCCGAGATGCTTATTTAAGATTTGTCATAGTGATTATGTATGGTGATACATGTATTAAAGTGTATACAGAAATGAATTTCACTTTAGCTCGGTAAATATGACTAATAAAGAACCATTGGATATTTATAAGCACAGTTCTTACCTTGGTCTTGGCTTTCAGCGTTGCTAGAATGAAGAGGTTCCTGTCGCTTCTAGTGTGAAGATTCGCCCCTTCTGTGTCAGTCGTGAAGACAAAGGACAGAGGGCAGATAGGAAGATGCCAAAGAGCATGGGAGCTGGGACACAACCTTGCTTCAATAGGCAACAGGTGCAGGAGTAGGCCATTCGGCCCTTCGAGCCAGTACCGTCATTCAATGTGATCATGGCTGATCATCCACAATCAGTACCCTGTTCCTGCCTTCTCCCCATATCCCTTGACTCTGATATCTTTAAGAGCGCTATCTAGCTCTCTCTTGAAAGTATCTAGAGAACCGGCCTCCACCGCCTACTGAGGCAGAGAATTCCACAGACTCACAACTCTCTGTGTGAAAAAGTGTTTCCCCATCTCTGTTCTAAATGGCTGATCCCTTATTCCTAAACTGTGGCCCCTGGTTCTGGACTCCCCCAACATCGGGAACATGTTTCCTGCCTCTAATGTGCCCAAACCCTTACTAATCTTATATGTTTCAATAACATCCCCTCTCATCTTTCTAAATTACAGAGTGTACAAGCCCAGCCGCTCCATTCTCTCAGCATATGACAGTCCCGCCATCCCGGGAATTAACCTTGTAAACCTACGCTGCACTCCCTCAATAGCAAGAATGTCCTTCCTCAAATTTGGAGACCAAAACTGCACACAATACTCCAGGTGTGGTCTTACTAGGGCCCTGTACAACTGCAGACGGACCTCTTTGCTCCTTTACACAACTCCTCTTGATATAAAGGCCAACATGCCATTCGCTTTCTTCACTGCCTGCTATACCTGCATGTTTACTTTCATTGACTGATGAACAAGGACCCCCAGATTCCGTTGTACTTCCCCTTTTCCCAACATGACACCATTTAGATAATAATCTGTCTTCCTGTTTTTGGGACCAAAGTGGATAACCTCACATTTATCCACATTAAACTGCACCTGCCATGCATCTGCCCACTTGCCCAACCTGTCCAAGTCACCCTGCATTCTCATAGCATCCTCCTCACAGTTAACACTGCCACCCAGCTTTGTGTCATCTGCAAATTTGCTAATGTTACTTATAATCCCTTCACCTAAATCGTTAATATATATTGTGAATAGCTGCAGTCCCAGCACCAAGCATTGCGGTACCCCACTAGTCCGTCTGCCATTCTGAAAGTGACCCGTTAATCCCTACTCTTTGTTTCCTGTCTGCCAACCAATTTTCTACCCATGTCAGCACTCCACCCCCAATACCATGTGCCCCAATTTTGCCCACTAATCTCCTATGTGGGACCTCATCAAATGCTTTCTGAAAGTCCAGGTACACTACATCCACTGGCTCTCCCTTGTTCATTTTCCTAGTTACATCCTCAAAAAATTCCAGAAGATTAGTTAAGCATGACTTCCCCTTCGTAAATCCATGCTGACTCGGACCGATCCTGTTAAGGGCTTGTTCCAACTTGGGCGACATTTTTGGCGGCAGCCTAAAAAGAGGTTGTCGGGTCGTGACGCAGCGTGATGCGTGGTGAGGCATCTAGTGACGTGCAGTGTCTCCCCTCGATTTTGGAATGTTCAAAATCCAGGAGTGCCATCTGGGTGTCTCATCATGTCGTGCACCTTGTCACACGCTGACGTATGATGTCCTGCGGGTGACGCCCGGTTAGGGACCACCGATGGGCTGTAAAATATTCTTCATTCAATGCATGGATTTTAAACATAATTTTAAATATATTAAAATTAATACAATAAAACCAATTGTGCAAATGAAAAGATGTCTGAGTCCTTCAGTTTTATTTACAGATGTATTGGTCTGCTTCCAGATCCAATCACCGTCTCTAACTTTTCAGAGGGAAAGTCCGCTGCCTCTGGGGGTTGGAGAGACCATTGGAAGAGAGTTCTGCCCTCTGGAACAGTTTAGTTCCCATGACGAGCAGGCAGAACATTGGGGGTTCGAATCCAAGCCCTGGGGCCCCTGTGTCACAGTTAGTTCAGAGATACAGTGGCCTTGGACCCACCGAGTCCGCACCGACCAGCTTATACTTATGCCAAGCTTATCAACCTAGAGTTAGGGTTAGGGTTAGGTTTAGTGTTAGGGTTCGGGTTAGGGTTAGTGTTAGGACTAGGGTTTGTATAAATTGTCCCTAGCGTGTGTGGGATAGTGTGCGGGTATTCGCTGGTGGAAGACCTGGTCCACAAATGGGGGGCATCAGGGAAAGTCTGCGGGGGGTGGGAGAATGGGAAAAGGGAGGGAGAGGGGGAGAAGGGAGGTAGATGGGGAAGGGAAGAAGGGGGGGAGGGGAGAAGGGTAGGGGGGTAGTGGAGAAGGAGGGATGGGCCGGGAGGGGGGGAAGAGTGGAGAGGGGAGCTCAGTCTTTATTCACTGAATTCATCTCTGTGAAACGTTAGAGACGGTGATTGGATCTGGAAGCGGACGAATACATCTGTAAATAAAACTGAACGACTCAGACATCTTTTCATTTGCACAATTGATATTAATGTATTATTAATTTTAATATATTAACTAGAGTAAGTGGGTCCCGTTGGGTCCCAGCTGCACACGGAAGGGCTGGTCCCCCAACACAATATTCCACCTCTCCATCAATTCCAAGATTGGAGGCCAGTGTGTGGGGAGGGGGGCTTTCTGGAGTGCTAGCATGGGTGTAGTGGGCCCAAGGGACTGGTTTCCAGAGGGCTAGTATGGACATTGTGGGCCGAATGGATTCTTGGGCTGGCAGCTCACTCAGGCCTGGCAGGCTTGCAACTCAGAAACTGCCAGAAATTCTGCTGAAAACAGGTGAGAGATTGTGAGAGAGAGGGGGAGAGGCCGGACAATCAATTTTAGACATTTTCATATTTTTTACAGTTTCAAAAGGCACGGTTGCAAAAGGCAGACAGTTGCAAAAGGCAGACAGTTGCAAAAGGCAGACAGTTGCAAAATGCAGAGTTGCAAAAGGCAGACAGTTGCAAAAGTCACAATTACAAAAGGCAGGCAGTTGCAAAGGGCACAGTTGCAAAACGCAGACAGTTGCAAAAGGCAGACAGTTGCAAAAGGCAGACAGTTGCAAAAGGCAGACAGTTGCAAAAGGCAGACAGTTGCAAAAGGCAGACAGTTGCAAAAGGCAGACAGTTGCAAAAGGCAGACAGTTGCAAAAGGCAGACAGTTGCAAAAGGCAGACAGTTGCAAAAGGCAGACAGTTGCAAAAGGCAGACAGTTGCAAAAGGCAGACAGTTGCAAAAGGCAGACAGTTGCAAAAGGCAGACAGTTGCAAAAGGCAGACAGTTGCAAAAGGCAGACAGTTGCAAAGGCAGACAGTTGCAAAAGGCAGACAGTTGCAAAAGGCAGACAGTTGCAAAAGGCAGACAGTTGCAAAAGGCAGACAGTTGCAAAAGGCAGACAGTTGCAAAAGGCAGACAGTTGCAAAAGGCAGACAGTTGCAAAAGGCAGACAGTTGCAAAAGGCAGACAGTTGCAAAAGGCAGACAGTTGCAAAAGGCAGACAGTTGCAAAAGGCAGACAGTTGCAAAAGGCAGACAGTTGCAAAAGGCAGACAGTTGCAAAAGGCAGACAGTTGCAAAAGGCAGACAGTTGCAAAAGGCAGACAGTTGCAAAAGGCAGACAGTTGCAAAAGGCAGACAGTTGCAAAGGCAGTTAAAACACATAAAGGGCACTCACCAGGTCAGTTTCCAGCCCAGACTGAGAGTCGTGTCCCTCTCGCTCGCCATCTTGCAGCAGCTGAGGCACGTCCACACTCCGGGTTTTATAGCTTCTCCCCTTCCAAAGTACCTGTTCAACTCATCTGCCATTTCCTTGTTCCCCATAATAAATTCACCCTCAAGGGTCCAACTTTAGTCTTAACTATTTTTTTCCTCTTCACATACCTGAAGAAGCTTTTCCTATCCTCCTTTATATTCTTGGCTAGCTTACCTTCGTACCTCATCTTTTCTCCCCGTATTGCCTTTTTAGTTATCTTCTGTTGCTCTTTAAACGTTACCCAATCCTCCGGCTTCCTGCTCATCTTTGCTCTGTTATACTTCTCTTTTATTTTTATACTGTCCCTGACTTCCCTTGTCAGCCACGGTCGCCCCTTACTCCCTTTGAAATCTTTCTTCCTATTTGGAATGAACTGCTGCTGCACCTTCTGTATTATTCCACTGTCATCCCTGCCAGGGTATCTTTCCAGTCAACTTTGGCCAGCTCCTCCCTCATGGCTCCATAGTCCCATTTGTTCAACTGTAATACTGACACCTCCGATTTACCCTTTTCCCTCTCCAATTGTAGATTAAACTTGACCATATTATGGTCACTACCTCCTTATGGCTCCTTTACCTTGAGTTCCCTTGTCAAATCGGGTTCATTACACAACACTAAATCCAGAATTGCCTTCTCCCTGGTAGGCTCCAGTACAAGCTGCTCTAAGAATCCATCACGGAGGCACTCCACAAACTCCCAACTTGAACACTGCCCAACACAAACCACATCTATGAACTGTGAAGAACTATGGACTGAGTGTTTGGTTGCATTACAGACAGTTTACAGTAGTATCGTGAGTATAAATTTACTGGAATGTAAATTAATGCCTTTTTGTGTTGTTGCAATTACAGGCTTGTTAATCTACAGCAAGAAAAACATCCCCTCCCCCACACACACACCCACCCCCCTCTCCCCCTCCCACATTCTCCCTCCCCCGCACCCTGTCCACTACACACCGCCCCTCCTACACAAACCCCTTCCCCCATGTACACACCCCCCCCCACACACACACCCCTCCCCCAAACACAGCCTATCCCCCGCCCTACAGCCCCCTCCCCCCACAACCCCCCCCCCCCTCCCCATTCACACACCCCCCACTCCGGCTCAACAATGCTCGCTGCACCCCTACCCTCCCTCACACACACACACACACACACCCGCCAACACAACACAAGAATCCTGCATTTACAAACTGAGACTTGAATAAAGGCACCAAACCTGCCCTCTCTGTCTACTATCTCAATCTACTACTGTTATACACGTACCGTATCCGAGATGCTTATTTAAGATTTGTCATAGTGATTATGTATGGTGATACATGTATTAAACTGTATACAGAAATGAATTTCACTTTAGCTCTGTAAATATGACTAATAAAGAACCATTGGACATTTATAAGCACAGTTCTTACCTTGGTCTTGGCTTTCAGCGTTGCTAGAATGAAGAGGTTCCTGTCGCTTCTAGTGTGAAGATAAGCACCTTCTGTGTCAGTCGTGAAGAAAAAAGGACAGATAGGAAGATGCCGAACAGCATGGGAGCTGGGACACAACCTTGCTTCAATAGACAATAGGTGCAGGAGTAGGCCATTCAGCCTTCGAGCCAGCACCGCCATTCAATGTGATCATGGCTGATCATCCACAATCAGTATCCTATCCCCTTGACTCCGCTATCTTTAAGAGCCCTATCTAGCTCTCTCTTGAAAGTATCCAGAGAACCGGCCTCCACCGCCCTCTGAGGTAGAGAATTCCAGACTCACAACTCTCTGTGTGAAAAAGTGTTTCCTCGTCTCTGTTCTAAATGGCTTACCCCTCATTCTTAAACTTGTTCTGGACTCTCCCAACATCGGGAACCTGTTTCCTGCCTCTAATGTGTCCAACCCCTTAATAATCTTATATGTTTCAATAAGATCCCCTCTCATCTTTCTATATTCCAGAGTAAACAAGCCCAGACGCTCCATTCTCTCAGCATATGACAGTCCCGCCATCCCAGGATTAACCTTGTGAACCTACGCTGCACTCCCTCAATAGCAAGAATGTCCTTCCTCAAATTTGGAGAGCAAAACTGCACACCTTTTCCCCTAGGTGTGGTCTCACTAGGGCCCTGTACAACTGCAGAAGGACCTCTTTGCTCCTTTACACAACTCCTCTTGTTATGAAGGCCAACATGCCATTCACTTTCTTCACTGCCTGCTGTACCTGCATGCTTACTTTCATTGACTGATGAACAAGGACCCCTAAGTCCCGTTGTACTTCCCTTTCTCCCAACTTGACGCCATTTAGATAATAATCTCCCTTCCTGTTTTTGCTACCAGAACCTCACATTTATCTACATTAAACTGCATCTGCCCACTCGCCCAACCTGTCCAAGCCACCCTGCATTCTCATAGCATCCTCCTCAAAGTTCACACTGCCACCCAGCTTTGGGTCATCTGCAAATTTGCTAATGTTACTTGTAATCCCTTCACCTAAGTTATTAATAGATATTGTAAATAGTGCGGTCCCAGCACCAAGCATTGCGGTACCCCACTAGTCACTGCCTGCCATTCTGAAAGGGACCCTTTAATCCCTACTCTTTGTTTCCTGTCTGCCAACCAATTTTCCATCCATGTCAGCACTCTACCCCCAATACCATGTGCCCCAATTTTGTGCCCTGTCACACGCTGACGTATGATGTCCTGCGGGTGATGCCCGGTTAAGGTTTGGGCTAGGGTTAAGGACCATAGATGGGTTGTAAAATATTCTTCCTTCAATGCATGGATTTTAAACATTAATATATTAAAATTAATACAATAAAATCAATTGTGCAAATTAAAATATGTCTGAGTCGTTCAGTTTTAATTACAGATGTATTGGTCTGCTTCTAGATCCAATCACTGTCTCTAACTTTTCACAGGGAAAGCCCGCTTCCTCTGGGGGTTTGGAGAGACCATTGGAAGAGAGATCTGCCCTCTGGGACAACTCGTGGCCAAGTTTAGTTCCCATGAGGAGTAGGCAGAAACATTGGGGGTTCAAGTTTGGGGCCACTGTGTCACATTCAGAGATACATTGCCCTTCGGCCCACTGAGTCATCACCAACCAGCGATCCCGTGCACACTCTCCCACACACGCTCGGGACAACTTATACTTACACCAAGCCTATCAACCTAGAGTTAGAGTTAGGGTTTGTGTTAGTGTTAAGGTTAGTGTTAGGGTTTGTGTTAGGGTTTGTGTTAGGGTTTGTGTTAGGGTTTGTGTTAGGGTTTGTGTTAGGGTTTGTGTTAGGGTTTGTGTTAGGGTTTGTGTTAGGGTTTGTGTTAGGGTTTGTGTTAGGGTTTGTGTTAGGGTTTGTGTTAGTGTTAGTGTTAGGATTTGTATAAATTGTCCCTAGCGTGTGGGATAGTGTGCGGGTATTCGCTGGTCACAGGCTGGGTCCACAAATGGGGGGCATCGGGGAAAGTGGGGGGGGGTGTTGGAGAATGGGAGAAGGGAGGGAGAGGGGGAGAAGGGGATGTGAGGGGAAGGGTTGGGAGTGGAGAAGGGGGAGAAGAGTGGAGCGGGGAGAAGGGAGGAAGAGGGGGGAAGGGAAGAAGGGGGCAGAGGGGAGGGGAGAAGGGTAGGGGGTAGTGGAGAAGGAGGGATGGGCCAGGAGGGGGAAGAGGGGGGTGGAGGGGAGAGGGGAGTTCAGTCTACACTGACTGAATCCATCCCTGTGAAAGTTAGAGACGGTGATTGGATCTGGAAGTAGACCAATACATCTATAAATAAAACTGAACTACTCAGACAGCTTTTCATTTGCACAATTGATTTTATTGTTTTAATTTTAATATATTAATGTTTAAAATCCATGCATTGAAGGAAGAATATTTTACAGCCGATCTGTGGACCCTAACCCTAACCCTGATCCTAACCCTAACCGGGCGTCACCCGCAGGACAGCATACGTCAGCGTGTATGTCGTACAACTTGACGGTTTTACGGGCGTCAGTCACTGACGCTCGAAGTCGCCAAAGAAATTGCAAAGTGGGACAGGCCCTGTACTGCTATCCAAATATCCCGCTATTTCATCTTTTATAATTGACTCCAGCATCTTCCCCACCACCGATGTTAGGCTAACTGGTCTATAATTCCATTTTCTTTCTCCTGTCTTTCTTAAAAAGTGGGATAACATTAGCTACCTTCCAATCCACAGGAACTGATCCTGAATCTATAGAACATTGGAAAATTATCACCAATGCGTCCACAATTTCTAGAGCCACTTCCTTAAGGACCCGGGGATGCAGACCATCAGGCCCTAGGGATTTATCAGCCTTCAGTCCCATCAGTTTATCCAACACCATTTCCTGCTTAATGTGGATTTCCTTCAGTTCCTCCGTCACACCAGATCCTCTGGCCACTAGTACATCAGGAAGATTGTTTGTGTCTTCCTCAGTGAAGACAGATCCAAAGTACCTGTTCAACTCATCTGCCATTTCCTTGTTCCCCATAATAAATTCACCCTTTTCAGTCTTCAAGGGTCCAACTTTGGTTTTAACTATTTTTTTCCTCTTCACATTCCTGAAGAAGCTTTTACTATCCTCCTTTATATTCTTGGCTAGCTTACCTTCGTACCTCATCTTTTCTCCCCGTATTGCTTTTTTAGTTATCTTCTGTTGTTCTTTAAACGTTACCCAATCCTCCGGCTTCCTGCTCATCTTTGCTATGTTATACTTATCTTTTATTTTTATACTGTCCCTGACTTCCCTTGTCAGCCACGGTCGCCCCTTACTCCCTTTGGAATCTTTCTTCCTATTTGGAATGAACTGCTCCTGCACCTTCTGTATTATTCCCAGAAATACCTGCACTTGTTGTTCCACTGTCATCCCTGCCAGGGTATCTTTCCAGTCAACTTTGGCCAGCTCCTCCCTCATGGCTCCATAGTCCCCTTTGTTCAACTGTAATACTGACACCTCCGATTTACCCTTCTCCCTCTCCAATTGTAGATTCAACTTGACCATATTATGGTCACTACCTCCTAATGGCTCCTTTACCTTGAGTTCCCTTGTCAAATCGGGTTCATTACACAACACTAAATCCAGAATTGCCTTCTCCCTGGTAGGCTCCAGTACAAGCTGCTCTAAGAATCCACCACGGAGGCACTCCACAAACTCCCAACTTGAACACTGCCCAACACAAACCACATCTATGAACTGTGAAGAACTATGGACTGAGTCTTTGGTTGCATTACAGACATGTTTACAGTAGTATCGTGAGTATAAATTTACTGGAATGTAAATTAATGCATGTTTGTGTTTTGCAACGCCAGCATCTGCAGTTCTTTCTCGGTGTGGAAGCACATCTCGGTCGAGGTTTCCCGCGCCATGATCTTCAAGGCTGGTCTGCAGAGCGGTCCAGGGGCGCAGGATCTACTCGGAGCCAACCTGACCTGCAGATGTTTGAGCGCAGCTGGACTTGCGGGAATTAGCGCCGTTGAGTTTGTGTAACCGCGAACACCATCAATGCAGCAGAATGACACAAGAAAGAGACTCCCCGCCCTCACCCCCCTTCATACTCACCCCTGGTCCATCGGTCAGTGGCTGTTTGGACAGGGCGGGTGGGAAGGAGGGAGTGACCCATGAGAGGATATTTTATTAAATGGGGGGAGAGGGGCGATGTCTTTGGTCTTGAACCTTCGCCGTGTCCAGGAACGCAGACCCGGTCCGGCTGGTGAAGCCTCGCTGACCAGTGGGATGACCAGCGCGATGGATTGTGTCTTGAAGGATCCCTGGCGCCGCTGTCCACTCGCGGTGGGAGCGCGCGTCCAGGTTCTTCTCCGGACACTGTGTTAAAGAAGGAACTGCAGATGCTGGAAAATCGAAGGTACACAAAAATGCTGGAGAAACTCAGCGGGTGCAGCAGCATCTATGGAGCGAAGGAAATAGGCAACGTTTCGGGCCGAAACCCGCTGCTGCACCCGCTGAATTTCTCCAGCATTTCGGTGTACCTTCTCCGGACACTGGTGGACACTGCGGACGCTGCCCGAACAGCGCCGCCTTTTATAGCCACCGCCATGTCCCGCCCCCCTCGCTGACCATTGGACCTCACTCCGGCCACAGCGATAGGCCATGGGGTGGACAGTCCATCCGATTGGCGGAGACCGCTGTCCGTCAGCCCCAAACTTCAGCGCGCCAAGGACAGCTCGTGCGAAGCGATTGTCCGCTCGCTTCGGCCTCCAGCCCGCGTGACCCCCCCCCCACCCTTCCCATATTGGCGCCAAGCCGGACACTGAGGGAAATGACGGAAACTGAGGGAGATGAGGGACACTTGAGGGAGATTTTGAGGGACCATTGGTCACTGAGGGAATGAAGGACACTGAGGGCCAGTTGGTCACTGAGGGACTGCCAGACTGAGGGTCACTGAGGGAGCACCGGACACTGACTGATGTTGAGGGGATGAGGGACATTGAGGACATTGAGGGGATGAGGGACATTGAGGGGATGAGGGACATTGAGGACAATGAGGGACATTGAGGGGATGAGGGACATTGAGGGGATGAGGGACATTGAGGGGATGAGGGACATTGAGGACATTGAGGGACATTGAGGGGATGAGGGACATTGAGGGGCCAAGTCCTGAGTGTGACCCCTCGCACAAGGGAATGTCCACTCCCCCAGGGGCAACATGAGTTCAGGGGAAAAGGGAGATGTTGGTACTACTGCGTATAACACGAGCAATATTGGTTTATCCCCAAAGAACCGCAGGTGCCGGTTTACAAAACAAGACACAAAGTACTGGAGTAACACAACCGGTCAATCTACAAAAAAAAACTACTGAGTTACTCCAGCGTTTTGTGTCAACGTGAGTTTAGTTCATTATTCTCACATGTATAGAAGTACATTTAAGAATTATGTGTCCTGGTTCAACCGCATTGATGTGACGGCCAAGATGGCATCCCAACGCCTCTACTCCCTCAGGAGACGGGAAATTCAGCGTCGCCAGCGACTCTAACAAACCTCGACAGATATTCCACAGGAAGCAGGCTCTTGGGTTACATCAAAGTAACAGCCCTGCCCAAGACCACAAGAAATTGTAGAGTGTTGCAGATGTAGCCCAGTCCATCACACTCCCCACCATTGTAGATGTGGCCCAGTCCATCACACTCCCCACCATTGTAGATGTAGCCCAGACCATCACACAGACCACACTCCCTACCATTGTAGATGCAGCCCAGTCCATCACACAGACCACACTCCCCACCATTGTAGATGTAGCCCAGTCCATCACACAGACCACACTCCCCTCCATCTACACTTAAACGCTGCCTCAGGAAAGCAGCCAACGTAATCACAGACTGTCCTAGAATGGTCATTCCTTCATCTCCCTGCTGCTGTGAGGCGAAAGGTACAGAAAGCTGCACCACCAGACGGAGCAACAACTACTTCTCACTCTGTTCCTTCCCTTTGCTCTCCCTATTCTACGTGAGTTTGACGTGATTGTACTGATGTTTACTATTATCTGATCTGATTGGATCCTCAGCCACACCTAGATCAGAATACTTTAGAGTTTACTTTAGAGATACAGCATTGAAACAGGCCCCTCAGCCCACCGACTCCACGCCGACCAGCGACCAACCCGTGCACTAACACTACACTACACACTAAGGCCAATTTTACAATTTTACCAAAGCCAATTAACCTACAAACATGTACATCTTTGGAATGTGGGAGGAAACCGGAGCATCCGGAGAAAATCCACGCGGGTCACAGGGAGAACGTGCAAACTCCTTACAGACAGCACCTGTAGTCAGGATCGAACCCGGGCCTCTGGTGCTGTAAGGCAGCAACTCTACTGCTGCACCACTGTGCCACCGTAAGAATAAATGAATAATATCTAAAAGATGGGTTGTGAAGGAACTGCAGAATGAGGAAAATAACTGCAAATAATGAGGAGGAGGAGGATTATCACATAAAAAGAAAGATTGGCAGAAATGCCAATCGTTATGTAACAGAGAGTATATTTTTTATAAAGGCAAAGATATTCTCATTGTAGATATCACTTAAAGGGCAACATTATTTATTTAGATTTCATTCTGTCACATTCTTTGGTTAAAATTGTCCCTGGGAAGTAACGTGACTACTACAATCTTTATTGGTGAGGAATGAAATTCAGCCCCTTGCGAGGGGTGACACAGAATCAGGAGATGCAGAGATATACATTAATGATTTAGATGACGGGATTAAAACTAACATTAGCAAATTTGCAGATGACACAAAGCTGGGTGGCAGTGTGAACTGTGAGGCGGATGCTATGAGAATGCAGGGTGACTTGGACAGGTTGAGTGAGTGGGCAGATGCATTGCAGATGCAGTTTAAATGTGGATAAATGTGAGGTTATCCACATTGGTGGCAAAAACAGGAAGGCAGATTATTATTTGAATGGTGTCAAGTTGGGAAAAGGGGAAGTACAACTAGATCTTGTTCATCAGTCACTGAAAGTAAGCATGCAGTGAAGAAAGCGAATGGCATGTTGGCCTTCATAAAAAGAGGAGTTGAGTATGGGAGCAAAAAGGTCCTCCTGCAGTTGTACAGGGCCCTAGTGACATCACACCTGGAGTATTGTGTGCGGTTTTGGTCTCCAATTTGACGAAGGACATTCTTGCTATTGAGGGAGTGCAGCGTAGGTTCACCAGGTTAATTCCCGGGATGGCGGAACTGTCCTATGCTGAGAGAATGGAGCGGCTGGGCTTGTACACTCTGGAGTTTAGAAAGATGAGAGGGGATCTTATTGAAACATATAAGATTATTAAGGGTTTGGACACGCTAGAGGCAGGAAACATGTGCCCAATGTTGGGGGAGGCCAGAACCAGGGGCCACAGTTTAAGAATAAGGGGGCAGCCATTTAGAACGTAGATGAGGAAAAACATTTTTACACAGAGGGTTGTGAATCTGTGGAATGTTCTGCCTCAGAAGGCAGTGGTGGCCAATTCACTGGATGTTTTCAAGAGAGAGTTACATTTAGCTCTTAGGGCTAACGGAATCAAGGGATATGGGGAAAAAGCCGGAACGGGGTACTGATTTTAGATGATCAGCCATGATCACATTGAATGGCTGTCCAGGCTCGAAGGGCCGAATGGCCTACACTTGCACCTATTTTCTATGTTTCTATGTAGGTTAATTGGCTTTGGTATAATTGTAAATTGTCCCTAGTGTGTGTAGGATAGTGTTGGTGTACGGGCGATTTGGACTTGGTGGGTCCATGCCGTATCTCTACAACTAAACTGAACTACTTTCTACAGCCCCTTCCAGTATTTAACCAACTTCCATCCCCATTCTCCAAACCCACACACATCTCCACTCCACCCCCCGACCGGGACTTGCTCGTGTTTAGTTGCTGTCGGCGGACATTAATGACGGGGGCCGTCGCCTTTAAGGGGCGGGCGGGCGGGGTTACCTGCGCCAGGTGATGCGCCTCACCTGTGCGGGGAAGGCGGAAGTGCTGCTGGACATGTCAGCCTCGGCCGTCTTCATCCTTGACCTGAAGGGCAAGGTAAGTCCAGAGGGGCCGCACCGCCCCTCTCCCACGTTGGCTCCCGGGTTTGGGCTCCAGGTAGCCCCCGGCCGGAACCCCGGTGTCCCCGCTCCAGCCCGGCCGCGCCCTCGGACCAGGACTTCCCTCAGACCAGATCCAGATCCAGGTCCAGGGTCAGGGGCAGCAGAGCCGTCAGCATCTCAAGAAGGGTCTCGACCCGAAACCTCACCCATTCCTTCTCTCCACAGATGCTGCCAGCATTTTGAGTCTATCTTCTGTGGTCTGTATCTGCTACGGCTTAAAGGCAGCTCGGATTGAGCGTGGTGAAAAATGTATTTTACTGAGCCCAATTTAACATTGTTTTTTCATCTGGGGGGGGGGGGGGGGTATAAATCATGAACTGGGTGACTCTGCAGTTTGCTGCGTTGAATATCTACTCTTTGTGTGGGATGGATCAGTACTGGTGGGCAAGGGTGGAATTGGAGGGCCAAAGAGCCTGGTTCCATGTTTTGTGACTCCATGTGCAGACATGTGATCTTCCTCCTGCCTGGATCTCTGGGCTGGAGATGGTTGGACCATTGCCCCCTCACGTGGAGGAAGTATTGGGGTCTTGCTCCTTGAGGCAGGAAATGGGGGGGGGTCTGAACCCCACCCTGAGCACAAGAATGTAGATAATGGGAGCTGGAGAGCAAAATGGTGGCATGAGATAGCTTGGACAGAGAATATTAATAAAATACAAAGAGATTTTATAAGTAAGTTAATGAATGAATTAATTAAAACTTTATTGTCACAGTGATATTCTTTGTTTAGCAAACCCATTAATGCAAGGAGTCGCTACATAAAGAGCAGCGACTAAGTTCCAGGGAAAACGAGTAACTTGGGAGAGACATCAAGCCCCACCAGTGACCATTGTGGTCATCTATGTGTGGAGCCACAGGAGATGGACCTTGTTCCTAAATTCTCATTTGGCTTTGATCTAAAAACAGGAGAATGTTGCCAGGACTAGAGGGTGTGAGCTATCGGCAAAGGTTGAGTAGGCTGGGACTCTATTCTTGGAGTGCTGGAGGATGAGGGGTGATCTTATACAGGTGTGTAAGATCATGAGAAGAATAGATCGGGTAGATGCACAGAATCTCTTGCCCAGAGTAGATGAATCGAGGACCAGAGGGCATAGGTTTAGGGTGAGAGGGGAAAAGATTTAATAGGAATCTGAGGGGTAACTTTTTCACACAGACTGGGTGGTGGGTGTATGGAACAAGCTGCCAGAGGAGGTAGTTGAGACTGGGACTATCCCAATGTTTAAGAAACAATTAGACAGGTACATGGAGAGGACAGGTTTAGAGGGATATGGACCAAACGAGGGCAAGTGGGACGAGTGTAGCTGGGACATGTTGGCTGGTGTAGGCAAGTTGGGCCGAAGGGCCTGTTTCCACACTGTATCACTCTGGGACCAGTGTAGATGGGACATGTAGGCCAGTGTGGGCAAGTTGGGCTGAAGGGCCTGTTTCCACACTGTATCACTCTATGACTAGTGTAGCTGGGACATGTTGGCGGTGGTAAGTTGGGCCAAAAGGCCTGTTTCCACGCTGTATCACTCTGTGACTAGTGTAGATGGGACATGTTGGCTAGTTGGGCCAAAGGGCCTGTTTCCAAACTATCACTCTATGACTAGTGTAGCTGGGACATGTGGGCCAGTATGGGCAAGTCGGGCCAAAGGGCCTGTTTCCAAACTGTATCACTCTATGACTAGTGTAGCTGGGACATGTGTGCCAGTATGGGCAAGTTGGGCCGAAGGGCCTGTTTCCACGCTGTATCACTCTATGACTAATTTTGTACCAGAGACATTTCCAAGTCTGCCCTCTGCATATCCCACAATGCATTTGGGCAGACAGTCGCTTCAGCTTTGAAATAAATAATTAGTAAAATTATTATAATTATAAAAATCAATCTGTAGGTGTTGGAGTGATACAGTGTGGAAACAGGCCCTTCGGCCCAACTAGCCCACACTGGCCAACATGTCCCAGCTACACTAGTCATAGAGTGATACAGTGTGGAAACAGGCCCTTCGGCCATCATGCCCCATCTGCGTCTTGGACCAGAAGTCGCAGCCTCAGAATAAAAGGGCATATCTTTAGTAAGTAGATGAGGAGGAATTTCTTCAGTCAGAAGGTGATGAATCTGTAGAATTCATTGCCACAGAAGGGCGTGGATAATTTTAGGGTGTAGATTGATAGATTCTTGATTAATGTGGGTATCAGGGGTTGAGGGGAGAAGGCAGGAGAATGGGGGTTGAGAGGAAAAGGCTGATCAGCCATGATCGAATGGTGGAGTAGACTCAATGGGCTGAATGGCCTAATTCTGCACCTATAACCCCCCCCTGAGTAAGAGAGAGTGTGGAGGCACTAACACCCATCTCCTTGTCTTGCATCAACCTGGGACAGCTGCTCATCTGTCGGAATTACAAGGGGGATGTGAACATGTCGGAGATTGAGCACTTCATCCCCATCCTGACACAGAGAGAAGATGAAGGAGATATCTCTCCACTTCTGACTCACGGCAAAGTCCACTTCCTGTGGATCAAACACAGCAACCTCTACTGTATCCTTTTAATGCGGCCATTTACACCAGAGCATCGCTTCGCCACGCAATGCACAACATCACTGCAATGTTCTTGGACGCGTTTAGCACCGTGGTTAAGTCTTTGTTTTTAGTTTTTTAAAGTTTAGTTCAGAGATACAGCATGGATACAAGGCCTTCAGCCCACCGAGTCTGCACCGACCAGCGATCGATCACCACACACTAACACTATCCTGCGCGCGCGCACGCACACACATACACACACACTCACACACTCACACTCACACTCACTCACTCTAGGGACAATTTTATATTCATACGAAACCAATTAACCTACAAACCTGCACGTCTTTGGAGTGTGGGAGGAAACCGGAGATTTCTGAGAGAATCGACGGATCGAAGGTACAAACTCCATACAGACAGCACCAGTAGTCAGGATTGAAAACGTGTCTTTGGCGATTCTTCTTCTTCTTGCGTATGGCGTGCACAGCCTAAAGTTGTAGGTCAACTTGTTCTATTTGATCTTGTTTGTGCACGTCGGGTTGATTGCATTAGTCGAAACAGGGTGGACCATGTGAAGGTTGCAATCTCCCACCCGTCTCTGGCGCTGTGAGGCAGCAACTCTACCGCTGCGCCACCGTGCCACTCACTGTTTGTTGACCAATTACCTGTAAAGATTCAATAAAGGCAGAACCTTGGAACATCGGGGTGGGAGGGGGGAGATGCAGGTGCATTGTTCCATGAAAATGGCAATGTAGGTGGACAGGGTAGTGAAGATATTTGGTCCGTTTGCCTTCATTGGTCAGTGCATTGAGTACTGGAGTTGGGAAGCCATGTTACAGATGAGGCCACGTTTGGAGTCCTGAGCGCAGTTCTGGTCGCCCTTGCTGCAGGAAGTGGTGCAAACCACTGGAAATGGTGCAAGAGCTATTTGCGAGATTTAATCTGGAACTAGAGGGTTTGAGTTATAAAGAGAGGCTGGATAGACTGGGACTTTCTTCCTGGAACTTGGAGTGGCCTAAGTGGGATAAAATCACGAGAGTCATAGATAAAGTGAATAGCACCTTCCTTATCTACTCCCAGGGTAGGGGAGTCTAGAATTAGTGCAAAGGTTTAAGGTGAGAGCAAAGGGATTTAATAGGAACCTGAGGGACAATGTATTCACACAGAGGGTGGTGCGTATATGGAACATGTTGCCAGAGAGAGTGGTAGAGGTGGGCTCAATTACAATGTTTAAAGCATTTGGAAAGGTTCATTACTAGAAAAAGTTTAGCAGGCCAGGCACAGGCAAGTGGGACCTGTGTTCAGCAAATTTGTTGGCATGGACAAGATGGGCCGAAGGGCCTGTTTCCATGCTGTACGATTCCATGACTCTGAAGCAGCAGTCTATCCGCTACACACGGTCGACAACTTCAGAGATGAGCTCAGTTTTCTCGGGACATTGAACCGGTGACTAACTTTCAACTGAACTGTCAGCCAAACTATCGAGGCAGAAGCAAGAAAACCAGAAGGAGTTTTACCACAGAGATAAGATGATCAATTCCACAGCATCAGAGAGTTTGTTCCTCGATGAACACAGTTGAATGATTTTCTTTCCTTAACTCAGAATTCAGTGGTTGCAATGACCAAGAAAAATGCCAACGTCTCTCTTGTGTACGCTTTCCTGTATAAACTCGTTCAGGTAAAAGTAAAACTTTGTTCTTTTTTAACTGTGATGCGTGGTTAGTCCCGTGCTCCTTCCACAAGTCTGGACACCTCACCCCAATCACTGCAAGCCCTGGACACCCCATCCCAATCCCCACACATAGAGAGAGACAGTGTCCCACTCTGATGAAAGAAATTCCTCCATCTCCTTCCTAAAGGAATGTCCTTTAATTCTGAGTGACCTCTGGTCCTAGACTCTCCCACTAGTGGAAACATCTTTTCCACATCCACCTGTGTCCAGCCCTTTCACTATTGAGGTAGGCTGGTCGTGGGAATGTGCAGTGTAGCGGTTGTGTACACAGTGGAACATCGTGGGGTGCTGTTTGTTCACTCGATCCCCGGAGCCTCACGCCTACCTTCCCCTCCAGGTCTTCACCGAATACTTCAAGGAGCTGGAGGAGGAGAGCATCAGGGACAAACTTTGTCATCGTCTATGAGCCTGCTGGATGAAGTGATGGACTTTGGCTTCCCACAGACGACCGACAGTAAAATCCTGCAGGAGTGAGTAGAGCGGGCAGTGTGGAGCGGGCTGGTCACTGGCCCGACACCGGGTACACGCGGGGCACACACGGGATACACATCACACACGGGTCACAAACCACACATGGAAAAAAACACACGCGTGTGGCGGTCAGTGGGGTGGCCGGAGCCATTGTGCGGTCAGTGGGGTGGCCGGAGCCATGTGCGGTCAGTGGGTCTGGCTGGAGCCCTGTGCAGTCATTGGGGTGGCCGGAGCCGTGTGCGGCCAGTGGGGTGGCCGGATCCCTGTGCGGTCAGTGGGGATGGCCGGAGCCGTGTGCGGTCAGTGGAGTCTGGCTGGAGCTGTGTGTGGTCAGTGGGAGTGGCCGGAGCCCTGTGCAGTCAGTGGGGTGGCCGGAGCCCTGTGCGGTCAGTGGGTCTGGCTGGAGCTGACATGCCATCCCCACAGGTACATCACGCAGCAGAGCCAGAAGCTGGAGATTGCCGCCCCTCTCGGCCCGCTCGGCCACTGTCACCAACGCCGTGTCCTGGCGGTCAGAGGGCATCAAGTACCAAGAAGAACGAGGTCTTCATTGACGTCATCGAAGGGGTCAACGTGTTGGTGAGTTGGGGGTGGGAGGGGAGGTGGTGACAAATTACGTTGGGGGGGCTGGCGGGTGACGATCACGTTGGGGGGTTCACCCGTGGGGGGACTCGTGGTGGTGAGGGGGGTCTCCTGGTGGGTGAGGGGGGTGATAATGGCGGTGGGGGGCCGAGCGTGGGTGGTGGTTTGAGGGGAGGGGTTTTGCTGCCTTGGGGGAGGGGCTGTACCTTGGCAGGGGGCTGTTGCAAGGTCTGGGGGGGAGGGGCAGGGGTCCGGAGGGGAGGGGGGGGGGCTGGGTTGGAAGTGGTGCCCAAGGATTGGGGGAGTGATTGTGGGGCTGGTTGGCTGGGCCATTGTGGGGTTGGTGTTGTGAGGGGGACAGCTGGGCATGGAGTGACCCACCCACACCTCTGCTGACCACTCCCACTCTACTAACCCTAACCCTAATGCCATTGTCCAGTGGGTCAGCTCATTCCTCCTGTCCACTCACAGGTCAGCGCCAATGGGAACGTGCTGCAGAGTGAGATCGTGGGCAGTGTCAAGCTGAGGAGTCTTCCTGTCCGAGGATGCCCCGAGCTCCGTCTCGGCCTCAACGACAAGGTCCTCTTCGAACTGACCGGCAGTGTAAGTAGCGGCCGCGACCCCACTGGTCAAGCACAGTCTGCCCAGTACCCCTGTCCACTGACCCACATCACACCCCACGGACACTGAAACCGTCCAGTCTTCCTGCTCCATCTGGACAATTGTCTCCGTCAGAAATCTCGTGAAAGTTATATTTAAAATAATCAAAATGAAAACAGATTTTAAAGAGAATTTCTCTCTTTGGCCCCATAGTTTTTGAAATATCTTCCATGAGAATGTTTTCTCAGAGATTTTTGTAACTTCTATGATGTGCTGCCAAAGTGTTGATCATCTATTAAGGCCATGGATTGTTTAAAAAGGGGGGTACAGTACCTCGTGTAACCAGCAGGTCATATCTTCACGTCTCTCGTTTCCCTCTCCCCTGACTTTCAGTCTGAAAAAGGGTCTCGCCTGAAACGTCACCTATTCCTTCTCTCCAGAGATGCTGCCCCCCCCCCGTCCCCCCTCCCCCCGCTGAGTTACTCCAGTTAATGTCTATCTCCAACATCCGACCTGCATAAGGTCAGTTAGGAAGGACATAGGAAGGGACATTATAGCCATAGAGGAGTGCCAGAGAAGGTTCACCAGACTGATTCCTGGGATGTCAGGACTTTCATATGAAAGAAAGACTGGATAGACTCGGCTTATACTCGCTAGAAATTTAGGAGATTGAGAGCGGGGATCCTTATAGAAACGTACAAAATTCTTATGGCGTTGGACAGGCTAGATGCAGGAAGATTGTTCCCGATGTTGGGAGAAGTCCAGGACAAGGGGTCACAGCTTAAGGATAAGGGGGAAAATCCTTTAAGACCGATGATGAGGAAAAAACTTTTTCACACAGAGAGTGGTGAATCTCTCTGGAAATTCTCTGCCACAGAGGGTAGGTTGCGGCCAGTTCATTGGCTGTATTTAAGAGGGAGTTAGATGTGGGCCCTTGTGGCTAAAGGGATCAGGGGGTATGGAGAGAAGGCAGGTACGGGATACTGAGTTGGATGATCAGCCATGATCATATTGAATGGCGGTGTGCAAGCTCTCGAAGGGCCCGAATGGCCTACTCCTGCACCCTATTCTTTCTATGTATCTATGTATCTATGTATCTATAATCAGCCATGCTGTAACTGTCCATAACAGTGCAGCTTGATGCCACGCCTTTGAGCAAAGTACTGCACTAGTTCAATTTAGTGGAGAGTGGACACTACCAAAGAGTAATCTTAGTGAGGACTTAGAGAGAAGAGCAGAGAGAAAATTGTTATCCCCAATTGGAGCAGAAATCCCAACTTTGAAACTGCAGGAGGTGCTGCCTTGTAGGGATTAGTTTAGGAATTGCGAAAGTCTCATCCCCAGATCTGATCCTGTTATCAGGATACGTCGTTCAACAACAGCTCGAGTTTTGTTTTAATCCAGGAAGTAAAAATAAATCGGTGGAACTGGAGGATGTGAAGTTCCACCAGTGCGTGAGACTCTCGCGGTTTGAAAACGACAGAACCATCTCCTTCATCCCGCCAGACGGCGACTTTGAGCTCATGTCTTACCGCCTCAACATCCATGTGAGTAAAGGACGTCTGGGGGGACGTTTCACTGTTTTGTTTTCAGAAATGTTTCCGGAGGAGAAGCACAAGAATCCCCGGAGCAGTGCAGGGTCTTTGTGCCAACACCTGCTCTCCTGGTCCACACCAATGTTAATGAGGCGCAAGGAAAATGCATCGAAACCTAGACCTAACAATTCCTTACAACCTAATGGTAGGAACATTGAATTGTACAATTGTAGGTAACCTCTAACAACCACCCCTTGTCCAGTACAGTGGGATGGGCCAGGATTAAGTTACTGAAGGGCCTGTCCCACTTGGCGATTTTTTTCGGCGACTGCCGGCATCATTGACTGACGTATCAGGTCATTGAAAAATTTGTGGCGTGATGACGTATGACGCGCGTTTTTTTTTCGTGTCCAACTTTTTTTTATCGCCGCTGGATTTTGAAATGTTCAAAATCTTTTGGCGACCTTGATATGACGCCGTCAGTCGCTGAAAAAATCGCCAAGGCCCATGAGAAGATAAACAAGACAAGGCTGTGTTTGTGATACAGTGTGGAAGCAAGACCTTCGGCCCAAGTTGCCCACAACGGCCAACATGCCCCAGCTACACTAGTCCCACCGCCCTAACCCTAACCTCTAAACCTGTCCTATCCATGTAGATGTCTAAATGTCTAAAATGCAACTGACAATGCAGCAACCTTCCCAGCATCAGTAAGTGGCCCAGATGTTGTGAAATTGCAGAAGTTTGAAAGTATTCTCTTGTTTTCAGGTGAAGCCTCTGATTTGGATTGAATCGGTGATTGAGAAATTCTCACACAGCCGTGTTGAATACATGATCAAGGTCAGTCCCACTGTGGGAACAGAAGGCTCCATTTCTCCTCTCTGCTCCTTGTACCTTTGAAGGGACCGTCGTTAATTTAGCTCTGAGTCCTCTGTTGTCATGTTCATCCCCAGCTAGAGGCCACTCGTGCTGTTCTCAAACTCTTTGCTTCTATCCCACCAGTGGGAACATCCTCCTGGTGGGGCTCTCCAGTACGGGCGGGCATGGGGATGGGGGAGGTTCGTGGTGGTGGGGCAGGAGTTAACGAGCAGTGTTCCTTGTCCAAAAGGCCAAGAGCCAGTTCAAGAAGCAGTCGGTGGCCAACAACGTGGAGATCATCATCCCGGTGCCCAGCGACGCCGACTCTCCCAAGTTCAAGACCAGCGTGGGCAGTGCCAAGTGGGTGCCGGAAAACAACACGGTGGTGTGGACCATCAAATCCCTGCCAGTGAGTGCCAGCTCTTTGTTCCTTTGCTGCAGGTTGAACAGGTCCCGGTGGGGATGGCAAACCTCCTCCGCTGGTGGTCACAGGCTGTGTTGCTGAGGGGTGGAGGGTGCATGATGGAGCGGTGACACTTGCACGGTTGTATTGAGGATGTCCTCTTGTCCCTTGTCCATGCATGTGAAATATCCCAGAGCGTTGTCCACCACAGATACAGGGAGTTCAAGTTCAAGTTGCATTTATTGTCACATCCATCAATTGGTACAGTGAGATTTGAGTTAAACGTACAGCCATACAAATAAAATAACACAATACACAATAGGATTTGACATGAACACCCCCACACAGCGGAATCAACGTTTCCCACTGTGAGGGAAGGCAATAAAGTTCAGTCATCATCCTCTTTGTTCCCCGTGGTCGGGGCCTTTGAGCCCTCCGCAGTCGCCTCTACGGCAGCCCGATGTTCAGGCCCTCTCGCCGGGATGATCGGAACTCCGATGTCGGAACGGAAGAACGTGCTCGCGGCTTGGAGCTTCCGAATCAGCCACTTCTTAGTCTAGTTCAGAGATACAGCATGGAAACGGGCCCTTCGGCCCACCGAGTCCGGACCGACCAGCGATCCCCGTACACTAACACAATCCCACACACACTAGGGCTAATTTTACATTTATACCAAGCCAATTAACTTACAGACCTGCACGTCTTTGGAGTGTGGGAGGAAAACCGAAGATCTCGGAGAAAAACCCACGCGGTCACGGGGAGGACGTGCAA